>DWJZ01006567.1:0-12907 GCA_018249125.1 Asbolis capucinus
AATATAGCCTATGTTCATCAGGGATAATGTAGGATTCTAATGGTGAAAGATTTTTTTAAATCGGTCCAGTAGTTTCGGAGTCAAACCTTCCCCCTTTATAATATTAGTGTAGATTAGTCTATTAAATAAATTATTATTAGTCTATTAATTAAATTATTATTATTCTTTTGCATATCCTCACATAGTGTCATATTGGAGCGGCGCAGCCTCATTCATTAGCGTGTTAAAACATGTAGTATAATGATTTATTCAATTACACAATGGAACATTAAAAAAATTCCATTGATAATTGTAAAATTTCGGTATCAAAGAAAATCAGGTCAGGTATTTTGATTCTCTAAATTAGTGTTGGACTACAAAAATAAATGTAATACGAAATAATTAATTTGAATTCAGTATAATTTCAATAACGGGAGTACCTGTCGAATTTCCTAATGCATAGTGCATTACCTAATGCGGCTTCGTTTCAGAAATACTATACTTTTTAAATTTAGTTCTGAAAAATAATGTTTGTATTCAGACAGTAGTACATCTATGTTAAACGGTTTTTATTCTCTGTTTGTCCCCCTCACAGGGAACATTTTCAAAATCAAATCTTTATTTAGTTTATAATCAAATGTTTAAATACTTATAATTTATGGTTTTATATTCCACGATGACTTTCATACAAACTTTATTCTCCAATTTCAACCCCTTCAAGCTTTATTTGGGATAAAATGAACACCTATGTCCTTTCTCAGGTTCTAGTCTAGCTTTGTAGCAATTTAAATCAAAATCGATACAGTAGCTTCGGCGTAAAAGTGACAAATATACCTACAGAGAGGTTATTTTTGCGTTAATAATATTCCCATCAATTTTGTTGGCTAGGTAAATAGAGTAAATTTTAAACCTTCACCAATCGACTGGACGACCGAGCTTAACATAGCTTAACTCCACTTATCATTTACGATCGACATATAAGTCTTATAATGTATATTTAAATCGCTCCATAGTCAAAACCCTCGCACATTGGTTCGTTAGTGTCTCAGCTAAGACAGACTTAAATATTAATGATAGATTATACTTTGACATTTAGGATCAATAAATTATTGTATATAGTCAAGGTGACCACTTGTCATAGTCACTGACAGATAGCTATATTGCCATAAATAAAAAAGCGACACATCTTTAATTTATCTATACTAATAATAAAGAGAAAATATTTGTATTTTTGTATGTTTGTAAAGAATAAATTGAAAAAGTATTGATCCAATTTTTAAAATTCTTTCACCATTAGAATGCTACATTATCACTTAGTGATATATGTATGTAGGCTATATTCAGCGGGGGCTCGGGCACTCGGGAGGCGGGCTCGTGGTAAGCGGAGTGCGGAATGTGAAAATATATTAAATTAACCGTATTCACATTCGCAAGTAATTCACATATGGCATAGGGCAGTATTTTGACCACCCACCACAACGACCACGCGGACAGACTAGCGGGCAACAGCTAGTTTGCAATAAAAAGCGAATTAAAACAATGTGTTTTAGTGAAAATATGATGTAAACTATTGTTTTAATCTGTATTGGAATTAAATGAACGTTTTAAAATTATTTACTGGACTGTTGGTCTAGTGCTTAGTGAACCTGACTGCTGGGTTTGTGGGTTGATCCTCACGCAGAACCTTTCTGCGATGAGCGGGAATGTTTGTTTCGTGTCTGGGTTAAAATCTACATATAAATGTATGTATTTAAATATATATGTATGTTTATCAGCTGTCTGATCACCACAGTAGGATCAGATGGCCGCGTGTGAGTTGTCCTGGGATATTCATTTACTAGTAAATATTATCTTTTCTTGACTAACCAACTTTTTCGTATGGCTACACACTAGTCGATATAGCTAATATTCGATATTAAAATGGATGTGTAAGACTTACAGTCGCACTAGTGTCAATTTTATATGACATTTTCTAATTAATTGACTCTGAAATGAACCGATTCATTTATTTCATGTTTATTTATTAAGGCCTTATTTAATGAACTTCCCCTGAGGGCTGGTAAAGACGTTTATTTGCGCATAACTGAAGATATTAATATCTCATAAAGTAATTGCATACCGACAATAAACGATATTTATTGATCTTTAAAATTTTCCTCATGTAATTAATCATTTGTAATAGTAAACGAACCCATAGCAGTTATCGAAAATATTCGCACATTCAATCAGACGTATCGCATTACGTCCGATAATAATTTCGATAGTGGTGAGAACGTGTTCGCTTTTAAAGTTATTCTTAGTAAATTTTTTTTTATTTGCATATTTAAAGATAGCATTACTTCAAACTATGGGTTTGGTTTGTGACATATTAGCACTCTGTGGGGCATCATGTGGGATCATCTTCGATCTTTCGTCTTCAGATCAACTCGGTACCGTTAATCTACTATTTTGTTAAATAAACATGCAATACAGACACATAAACATGCACACGCACACAAATACACATTCACACACACAAACATACACCTAATTTATATTATAACAACTAACGAGTGTGCGAAATCAGTTCCTTAGATTTTCGTGAGGCGATTTAAAAATATTCTTAAACTCAGCACATTTTTCGCAACCTCCATAATCTTTTATTTAGTCAGAAAAGTCTAAGAAAAGATAAAAAAGATATGTTTTAATGTACAGAAAGGCGAAAAGAACATTACGGCTTAACACACTTTTTGTCACAATTACTCTGTAATTATGATTTAGGAGTAAATCTATGTATACATAAAATACGCTTTGACACTGAATTCAATTCAATAATGCTACTGTTGAGCATGGATTTGTCCTCGTAACTGAGGAAATCTAGGGAATGTGCCACCACGCTAGTATAATGTGGATTGGTGGATGGCAATGCTACTGTACAGTGCAAATTATAATTAGTTTTTCGACGACAGAAGAACGGGATTGAAGACGGAGGGCTGATGAATAGCTTTCTGATACTACAGCCAAAACACTGTCTCGTCAGCTGTAGACAGTGGCCGCCATCAGGTAGATAATACCTCAACACCACACAAAAGTACCATCGGTTCTTACTTGCATTATCATTGATGTAGACGTCTAGAGTTCTCCAGAAAGTAGATCCTGGCACTACAAGCTCGTCCATTATTATGAAGATTGCACCACGAGCAGAGGAGTCAGGCTTGATGATATGGATGGAGAACAGATGTGAGAGCGACGAAAGAGAGAGAGAGCCGAGAGAGAGAGACGACATGAGAGAGAGACGAGATGAGATAGAGAGAGAAGAGAGATAAAAGAGAGAGAGAGATAACAGAGAGATGACAGAGACATGTAAGAAAGATGACAGAGAGATGAAAGAAATGAGAGATAGAGATTTACAGCTATTCACAATATACCAAAGTCTACACATCACCGTCAGCATTGAAACCTTTTATAAAATATTTTATTTAATAACCTTCACCGATTTAATACGACAATTAACATGGATGCGCAGGCGATGCGCAGTCACGACCGATGTATCAGATTTGACAAGAATACATCTCAACTGTATAATTTCATTCACGTTTTATTAACGACGATTATCATAATCACTACGTTAATAAAACTTAATGAAATATGCTATTGATGTTACTAATCGTTTTATTACTATGAACCCGGCGCGCGTTGCTACGCATCTACTCATCAGCCATCGATTCATATAATTTTGGTATCAAAAACTATTTCACAGAATTCTGAACAAAGCTCTATCTCCTACTATTTTAGAGACAAAACGACAAATAAACTCACAAACACATTGATTTTTATATATATTTAGATATAATTATTATAATTTATAGTAAAATACCCGAAAGTAGAAATTAAAATGTTGTTTAATATCTGAAAGGTTGCAAAGGAACCTAATATTGAAGTGATTCTTAAATTGACAAAATATTGAATTAGATCACAGAATAGGCCCAATTGATGTTGAAACAAAAATGGGAAAAATATATTTTTTATTTAGTGTTGCCGAAGTTGACGACCAATTTTTATTTTAATAGATTTTTGGAATCAGATTATGATGAAAATTCGTGAATTAACGTAATTTACGTGCATTCTTAATTTTTTTATTATTTTGTAAATCCATATACTACAATTATAAAAAAAATAATCTAGTATCTAGGACGTTATTCGTCCAATATACCAAGCATATTAAGACTCTTTTATTTCCAACCTTATACTAATTTGATTTTTTATTACATTTTTAGGAAGGTTTAGAACATTACACAGACCAGTGTTTTTTTTTTCAATAAAGTTTATTTTAACGTGTCTGTTATGAACGGTGACCCCAGTTACGTTTAAACATAATTCTACACCTGCTTTACATAGCTTCAGTTTAAAATTGTAATTAGATAGTTAATTGTTCGTCTGCCCTCCAACTTTTGTTTCATGTTCACCTGTACTTCCTGTGTGATTATCTTTTTAATCTACAAGCTTGTATTGTCCGAAACATTAGTAATTATAGTTATCCCGTGGTAAATATTGCTGATTAATGTTAATAAGGTCCCGTGGTCAATTTTATTAACTAGTTAAGTAAAGTAACTGAAAAGTTATATATGTATATTTAGGGTTTAATTTTCCAGATGACGCCATTTAATTTTTTTATGTTGTGGCTATTATAAGCTTAAGTTTCGTGTAGGATAACTTTTTTTTTCAGTTGACAATAAAATTATATTAGAGCAATGTTGTAGAGGATTATTCAATAAATAATTTCCACTACAACTTAGTTAACTTAATGATAAAATCCACGTAAGTTACTCCATCAATCCGCATTGGGACAGCGTGGTGGAGTATGCTCTAGGCCTTTAGAATAAGGAGAGACCTGTGCTCAGTAATGGGCCATCGATGGGTCGAAGCAAAGTTTTACGAAGCTCCCGATCTGACCGGATTCTTGAATGTTGTTGGGTACCACTAGTGGCAACAGTAAAGCGCTTCTGTGATTCGCAGGGCACGTCCCTCTTGATATGCCACTAACTCCTCCATCAATCAAGTGCAGATTGGTAGACTTCACACACCTTCGATAGATTCATGAAAAAGAGTGAGGAATGCAGATTTCCTCATGATGTTTTTGTTCACCGAAGCAAGTTACAAGATTCATAGTAAACTTACACACTTTTTTAATTACAAGTGCGCGCAGGATATGACAGAACCTCCCCTTCGAGTAACCAGCTCAATGTAGGCCAGCTCTGATTACAACTTCTATATGGTAGAGTTAATATAGAGATTCTGCAACAGCGCTATTGATCGGTGGTTTCACGTTGTGCTGTGACCTCGTGTTTTACGACAGGAAAGCAATAAAATGATAATACCTGGAGACTCACAAAGCACTACTAATTACAGAGCTCCATTATATAATATGTGATGTCCGACAGTAACGTAGTGATGTGATGCTAACAGATACATTATTTACAGATTATATTCGGTATTATTGGAGTTATACTTCTTTTGGCGTGTTACGGATAAATTATGAGTAAATTTTTATGATGCGTGCGAACACCGCCGCAAAAACCAAAAACCGATTTTCCACCCGAGTATAATATAGGAGTCTTCAAGACCAGAGCGAATAGGCTTCATCTAAGTTAATGCGCTTTACCATCTATGGCAACATCATCGTTTACCACCAGGTGGGTGTGGCCAAGCATTCACTTTTAATATGTAAAAAAACCAACCCTGCAGTTAGGTAGTCAACATTTTAGTTTTTCAAAAAGCTACGAATATTAAATACCTCTTTCTCTATAAGTAGTGGCGTTTTTCTACTAACGCGACAAATTATTAAAGCTTATTACGTGCGCACATAGGCACACACAGTTTTTCTTTTACATCAAAGTAATTTGTAAGATGGAAAGATATACGATATATATATATATACTATATATAGTATATATATATATATATAAGCCTGTATGTAAATTTCATTCAGATCCGTTCCGCCGTTTTTGAAAGAATAACAAACATGTATGCATATCCTCATAATTTTATATATCCCACTAATATTATAAACGCAAAAGTTTGTAAGTATGGACGTATGTTTGTTACTCTTTCGCGAAAAAACTACTTGACGGATTTGGATGAAACTTACACTAATATAGATTATACATCAGAATAACATATAGGCTACAATTTGCAATGATTTTTTGTAATTTTGTTTATAACGATACATGTCAATTAAATCGGAAAAAAATGTGCCCTCTGAGAGCTATCTTGTCGTACGCTGTCTGAACCATTGGAGTTACACAAAGATGATGTACCGGAGGATTGTTTGTCTCGAGTAGTCCTAAACAAAAGTACGCGACAGCAAATATCTGTCTTTTATGTTTAAGCCACTATGACTAAAGTTATAAACCGTAAATTTAATTAAGATATTATTCTAAAATGCACATTATAGGAATATTGATAGGAACGGACCGAAATGAAATTATGAACATGACGCGAGCGAAGCCGCGGGCGGGCCCTAGTTTATAATATTAGTAGGATAATATAATATAATAGCTACATCACTAGTTCTCGGTACTCGGTTCGTCGTTACGGTAATTTGTTGTTTTGTTGTACACACTAAACTCATGAGCGGTCGTGCTCGGGACAAGGTTGTCCAATTTAGTTTTATTTCATGCATGTATGCCTTTAATCTAAGAATATGTATATTATTTAAAAATATGTACTCGTATATAATTTGAAACTCGATGCATCGTGGACTGTGTAGGTACAATATATATCGTGTTCCCGATATCTCGAGGTATTCACTAGGAGTTCAGTGTTCCAACAGATAATAACACTCCTTACCCATAATAATTTTCAAAAATATTTTAAAACAAATTCACAAAAATAAAAAATCCGTCGCTCTATTTCGATGTGAAAGACGGACAAACACACACACTTTCACATGTTAAATTATTATGATTTGATGCGATACGGGTTTTACGCGTAACAAATATTGACACAAGCAAATTCTGATTTAAAACTATAAAAATAAGTACCTACAAACTTAATATAACGGTCTACCTTCTTGTAAGGATTTTTGAGTGTGTCCCATATTAATGTGTGGGTAGATCTGGCATGATTTGCATCGTGGGCACGTTCCGAAGATGGATATTGGACGTTGGCTGAGACAGCCGCCTTTCTCGATAAGCAGTTTGTTTTCGATAATTACATCTGCCCGAAAAAGATATTTTTATAGCAATTTAGTTTAATCAAATGTCACCAAAACATTTTGCTACGATAACATGGTGGTTTGAGCGTTTGTCTCTCAAACGGCAGGTCCCGGGTTCAAATCCTGCGGCAGGCATCTCGAATTTGAAATTTATGTGCGTGTCTGAAGTTGGCTATCACTTGGCACGTGGAAGGGAAACATCGTGAGGAAATCTGCACTCCTTAGTTATCTATAAAAGTCCTGGAAGGTGTGTGAAGGCCACCTACCCATACATGGCCAGCGTAGTGGACTACGGGCTGTAACTCTTACATTGTAAGTGGAGACCCGAAGCCAACAGTGGGACATTTAGCAACCCTTTGGTTAGTTAACCAAAATCCAAACATCTTCAGAAACTTTCTCATTTATAATATTAGTAGCGGTGATAGCCTAGTTGGTAAGAATTCGGCCTCCTACTCGGAGGGTCCGGGTTCGAATCCCAGGACGCATACTTATTACTTTTCAGAGTTATGTGCGTTTCAAACATTTAAATGTCACTCGCTACAACGGTGAAGGAAAACATTGTAAAGAAACCTGTATGCCGGGGAGTTTGCACAACTCAAAGGTGTGTGAAGTCTGCCAATCCGCACTTGGCCAGCGTGGTGGACTATGGCCTTAACCTTCTCATTCAGAGGAGACACCCGTGCTCAATAGTGTGCCGTGATGGGTTGAGATGATGAATGATGATGAGACGTAAAACTCGTTGCGCGGAAAAACCAAAGTTAGAAGCTAATATTTTGCCACTCGTGGTCAACCATCCGCTTACTGACCGCGAACACCGTTGCTTAATGTCGTACGGATTGGGCAAATATTCAGCAAAACTTACCACCCTCATTTAAAGAAACCCTTTTTGATGTCAATAGAAAATATTTTTTTCTCGTAATAAATTGATAAAATCATATCGCGGATAACAAAACTGGCATTGTTAATGGTAAATTGATCTGTCATTCAATATTAAACCTTATGACGCTTGTAATTAGCTGTAAACTTCAATGACAGATTCGGGGTGTTGATTTGACACATCGATACCGGAATTTTCATGGAATTGGCACACGAACAATGTATACAGATGGCGTCCACGTGCAGTTAAAACTATACACAGGATAGTTAATTAAATGAATTGCCTGATGCAATTTTAAAATACTTCGGATATTTCGTTCGCAAGACTTGCGTTAGAAATGAATAACCAAGGTTGCTCAAAGTAATAAGGTATAATTTAAGATTAGTTCAGTTCTTCAGATATCCACATGTTTTCAGTATGAAAATAGTAAGTCCCAGTTGGCAGGTGTCGGCGCTGACGTCATTATCAGCTGCCAGAAAACAGTAGTTGTTGCATCGTTGTTGCGTTGAGTTCAGGAAATGTAAACATTTTTGTACATTGATTATTATTGCAAAGGCTCAACCTGGTCTACTACTGATATGATTTGCGCTTGGCACATTAAACCAATTTAAAGCCCAAGCGCTTGACAACTGAGATCGACGGCTTTAAGTACCTTCCGGAGCACGAAACCGCTCTTGATATTTTTGCCAATTATTGTTTTTTTTTTTGTTTTTAATTTCTTTTTAATGATTTTGTTATAATAATTTATTTATTTAATTTTTTTTACTTATTTTTTTTTATATTCAATAAAGTTTTTTGCTTAACCACAATCACGCCTGACGATAGGCAGCGATATGTTCTGGGTGGTAAGGCGCACTAATTCAGCAAAAGCCTATTCACTCTTCATTTGAAGATATCCGTCCTAGCGGCAAGTGTTTCTTAACTCGTTTGAGCGACACAGGCCGCGGGCGTAGACATAAGAGGACTTACGGAAGAAGTTATGGGCATTTTACAAATATTTCATAAATTTTCTACATTACAAATTCGTAACTGTTACTGATTGATGAACAGACAGGACATAACATAGCAATGGGTATATAGAAACATGAAATACTAGGATCTGCCCACGGCTTCGCCCGCGTGGAATGTTATGGATGGCTTGTTGTTTTCCGTATTTCTTATCAAATTATAAACTAAAACCTTCCTAGGAAATCGTTTTATTTATTAGTGAAAACTGCATCAAAATCCGTTCAGTACATTTTGAGTTGATCGGGAACAGACAAACACACAGACGTGATGAGGGAACTTAATTGATAATACAAGTATGTATTGAAGATATAAGGGTTCTTCTTTCTGTACCTAGCTCTAAGAAAGTATTTTGGGAAATTCATCTTGTTAGGAGTTTAAGATATGTAGTTAAATACTTAACTCTGAACTGGTAAAAAAAATAGGTAAGATAAAAATGTTATCCTAAAAAAATTCTTTAACTCCAACTTTTCTACGTTAGAGCAGAATGTTTCTTAGCGATTACAATCTAACGATAGCATCCGGTACCTCCATCGTTACGTGCTCTCTGAAGCACGGAAGTTCATAATTTTTTTTATCATCATACCGAACGGTTCATGTTTAACTCGGCATTGCTAATATTCTAAATGAGATTGGTTATACCTTCTAATTACATCTGTCTGTTACGCTGTCACACTTAAACCAATGAACCGATTTTGATGAAAATTTGTACATAGATAGACTAGAACTTAAGAAAGAACATAGGCTACTTTTAATCGCGAAAAAAGGCTTGACGGGGTTGAAATTTTGCATTGATGTTGAATGTAGATATTTAAAAAATAAATACATATCTATAATATTATAAAAATTAAAATATAATGTAAAAAATAAAAGTTTTACGAAATTGAACTTTTAAGGGACATAAAATAGGGGATGAAAAAAGCGAATAAACATCTAAACCCATCACGGCCCACTATTGAGCACGAGTCTCTTCTCTGAATGAGAAGGTTAAGGCCATAGTCCACCACGTTGGCCAAGTGCGGATTGTCAGACTTCACACACCTTTGAGTTTTGCAAACTCCCTGACATGCAGGTTTCCTCACGATGTTTTCCTTCACCGTTATAGCGAGTGACATTTAAATGCGCAAACGCACATAGCTCTTAAAAGTCAGATGTGCGCGCCCTGGGATTCGAACCCGGACCCCCCGAATATATCTTCTACTATTTCAGAGTCTATAAAGGACAAACAAACAAACTTTAATTTTAAATATATATATGTACGTTCATGATGTGATTTAACAAAATATTCCTTAGCATTTTCGTCGCGACTGTACACTCGAAAATACTTCATCATTCCCCCAGTTCCAGTTACGACCCAAAAAGGATTTTCAGAAAATAATTATATCTTTAATGAATATCATTGCGTCGCAAACTTTTAATGATACATTCAAGAGAAAGGCAGCAAAAATTAATGAGAAAATATTTAATAAAAGTAACGCTTGTTGAGACTGATTAAAATATTATGTTACCTGACCTACTAATGGTTAATACTCAATTAATTTACTTTAATAGCCAAAGTTATGAGCAAAGTTAAAATACAATTTAATTTTTATGTATAATCATTTATAGAGACGTGCCGGGTAGCCGACCAGTCGCTATTTTTGTAGACGCCGATTAGCCGGCGGCTAGTCGGCGAAAATGGCTGACTAGTCAGCCTTTTACTTTGTATCTTTTCGTCTCAATCTTTTTAATTTATTTATTTATTTATTCATGTACACGGATACTAATTGTTACGTAACTTAATACATACATACATATGTGACATTTTTTACAAAGGTACTGCTTATTTCTAAAAAAAATCTCTTCCAGATGTTTTAGGAATAGATTTTTTTGACTTAATTCAAATTTTAAAATGTGATTAGATTATATAATTAGATTGGAATATTAAAATATGAATAAATTAATATTTAATTATGTTAATGTTTAATTTGTTTATAATGATATTATAAATTATTGTTATATTGTAGCACCAGGTTCTTAAAAAACAGTAAAAAAATATAATTTCGGGAGTACACTTTATATTACGTACTCGTACCTACAAATAGTTTATACAAGTGACACGAGCATAAAAGGCGTAAAAAACTTCGGATTTTTGATACAAAAATCTCGTTAAACTCTTGTACTTCACTGGATATTTGGAGCTTGCTTGTTCACCAAATATTCTAAAAATATCGTGGAGAATATTTTTTATATTCGCCAACAACATTCTATTCCGAGTTCAAAAATTCGAAACGCCTACCTTGGTCTGTTTGCTCCTTCATTTTCGTTAACAAGATACATGGAGTAGGTAGGGTAACTAAAATTATATTTAGAACGCTAGTTGATTTTGGGCTTTTAACACAAATGTAGGTATTATTAATAATATTTTTTTATTAGCAACTACCCTCGCTACGCATTGGTTATGCCAATGGCGGAAAATGGATAAAAAAGAACGGCAAATACGAGTAGTATTTCATTTTGCAATATTTTATTTAACTTACAGTGTTTTTTTGTACCCGGCGGCTTTTTTCTATTGTAATAGATCGAAAAAGTTAACCAAGAATGGGCGCGGTCTGTAGGAGGATGGGTGACCGCTAGTGGCAAAAATTTCATGAACGCTTCCGTGCTTCGGAGGGCACATAAAGCCGTTGGATTCGTTTGTTGTCGTAAGATATGAATCGTTAAGCCATATCGGAGGCCTAGGGGCGGCATTAAAACTTCCGACACTTGGGTTGGTCACTAAACCCTCCACAAATTCGCATTGGAGCAGGCCTCTAGGCCTCCTCAGTATGAGCAGAGACCCGTGCTCAGTAGTGGGCCATGGATGGTTTGAAGCCAGTATGTTAGTATATTATTTTGTCGGGTCAAATCCTGCAAACTTAATTAGACCCACTACCTCTTACATTACAGAGATGAAAGTTTGCTCAAAATTTCCGTCCTGACGACAATACATTTTTATGATAAGCATGACCTGATACTACGTTCGGATTGACTTCAAATCCTTCCCTTAATTCCTCATCGGTTTACAATATATTTAGGAATGTTTATATGTATGTTATAGGTTAATGTGTATAATGTATTTAGTGTCTATAACGAAGAAACACATATGCATTTGGAACGGTGAAAAATCTTACTTGCTTTGATACCAATAAAAAAACAAAATCCATTTTGTTGTTTCATTTGTGTTGACTTATGAACCTATAGGAGAGTGAAACCTGTCCTACTGTGACCATTGTCTTGGAATATATATGTATATGTGGAATATATATATAACATTTCGTTATATATTCTGTGTTTCTTCGTTATAGACTACATTCTACAATTAGAACTTCTGCTTTTAAATATTTTAATAAATCTTATTTTAAATAAAACCTAGTGCATATAATTAGTATATACATATGTTCCATCAATCCATACAAACATCCATATATCCAATACATTCATTCATCACCGTACATGGATAAAATTACTAGGAAATTTGGAAACAAAACCAAAGTTCTGTTTGTCTGTGCGTTTGTGTGTTAAGCTCAGAAACGTCTAATCCAATATGAATGCGATTTTCACTGTGGTATTTTGGTAAACTAGAATTAAAATGAATTGTTTATCTCATCTAGAGCGGTGATGGCCTAGTAGTTAAGAATTTGACCTCCTCGGGGGGTCCGGGTTCGAATCCCAGCGCACTTGTGACTTTTCGGACTTATGTGCGTTTTAAGCATTTAAACGTTACGTGCTATAACGGTGAAGGAAAATATCGTAAGGAAACCTGCACGCCGGGGAGTTTGCAAAACTCAAAGGTGTGTGAAGTCTGCCAATCCGCACTTGGCCAGCGTGGT
>DWJZ01006568.1:0-12907 GCA_018249125.1 Asbolis capucinus
GTGATAATGTATGTCTAACTGTTACAGTTTTCTGGTAACTGGTTCTTCCGAAGCGAAGGGAGGCGAGGGCAGTTTCTAGTCTCTTCTAGTCAGAAATCACCATCAATGTCATTAATGAATGTCGTTTCAAATTCCAACAATTTATCCTATTTTAGCGGAATTAAAAAAAGTTCAAAAACAAAAAAACGCAAAGGGCAATTTTACGGATAACGGCTAATATCTCTATAGACAATATCCACTATCATCGCTAGTCTAACGGTGGTTACGCTACCACATTTTCACACCACAGCTTGCGTAACATGTCTGATTAGTTTACCATCGAGTCATAGAGTTCCGTGAGTTGTCCAGGGGTGGTGCAGCCGGCAGAGAGTGCGGACTCGCAGCGAGAACGCAGCGTGGACGACACCCGCGAGGAAGAGCCCAGCCGCATCACTCTGAGCGTTTCTGGTAGCCTGGTACAGTAAATAGAATTGTATTAACTTCATTCCGCTCCGATATAGCAAGGTTCGTAGACGGTACTCATTAAATGGATATATATTTATGTGAATCGATTTAAATAAAACATTCTCATAGTTAATCAAATTCAAATATTTTTTTTCTGAGATTACCATGCATAAAGCTTGAGACAAGCGGACAATATTTTTTATTAAAAACACCCAACAATAATTTCTCCTAAATAACTACTATTTACAGAGAGCGATAACGTACAGATTTATTATATGCATATACGTTCTTCCACTAGAAGGCGCTGAAACTAAATGTAATCAAAGGTTTTTGTGACAACACTTAACAAAAACTTACAGCAATTGTGAGTTATTTTTTCTTAAAAGTGTGTTATATAGAAAAAATAATATTATTTTTACTAGCTTTTATTTAACTTGAGTGTATGTTCATATATTTATTTGTATGTTACGGGTCAAGCTTGATTAGACCCACTTCCTCTTACACCTTCGCGTTTTCATCCTGATGATAATTCAGTTTTATGACAAACATGACCTGATACTTACGACCAGACAAGAGAACACCTCAACGGTTAACAATACAGTTATGAAATTTCTCTAATCTATAATTAAATCTTGTGTTTTTAAATATTTTTAATAAATCTCGTTTTAAGACATTTATTGTGTGATGCCAAAAAATATAATGTGATGGGACACACCTGGAGAGTACGGTGTCGACCGCCGAGTGCGTGTGCGCTGTGACCAGTACACGTTGCTGCAGCCCGACTAGCATTTGTATGAGAACACTGATTGTTTGAGTTTTACCTGCAAAAGCAATAGTTATTTACACGTGGTAGATTTTGAATATCTCATATTAAATCTTTTGCGTTCTAGGATATTTTGTTTTGTTACATTCAAACGTTAACAGAGCTTAAAAATATTAGTACGCACAGAAAAAAAATAGTACACGCGTTAGTTTGGGGATACTTATTACAATTTAAAATAGTGAATATATTTTAATTTCTGTTTGTTTAGTATCAGTTAACTTACTATCATTACTTTATTCTTAGGGCTTACATTAAAACATTATATTCGAAGAATTACCCTGAGAATACCATACTAATTACGTATTAAATTTCGAAGATTATAGATCTAAACTAAATTCAAAATCTTTATATAAATAAACAAACCTCCCCTTCACGCAGTTTTCATTAAATCAGGTTGAATTTTTACTTTTATTTTTACGATTATCACAAAACTAAATGACCAGCTCAGGTATTGTAAGGCGAGCCCGAGCCCAATAACGGAACAGTTATAGGTTGCAATGAAGTCCAAGGTTGAATACCAGTCCCCGGCAGCCCCTGCAGCAGTGCGTAGTCCTCCGCAGCGAGCGCGCGCAGCACGGCTCGCTGCTGCTCTATGTTCAGCGACCGCATCAGCCGCGTGCCCAGCCGCCCGACCGACCGGTGCAGTTTCTGACTAAACTGACCCGGCTCCTTGTCTATCAATAACCTGGAAAATGCAAAACAATACAAAAATTCTTTACTAGAAACTGCCTCCGCTTTCCTTCATAGGAGCCAGTTACCAGAAAGTAGTTATTGTGACATAACTGTAACAGTTAGTCATGTGTATCATAACTGTAACAATTACACATGGTGTGGTGTCGCGGGCTTATTTCTGGATATTGATGTCATCTATAAAACTCAGGGTGTGTACACCCACATTCACCGCGTGTAGTGCATGAACACAAAATGCTATGTTTATATCTTCGATAATGAAGAGCTTTCATCACCTATTTCAATACATATATATGGCATGTTTGTAGCTTATATGTAAGGGCAGTCGATATAGGATACTTTTTATCCCAGAAAACTGCTTTGTTCCCGTGGGATAATAGGTTAAATTTTTTACGGCATTTTGAATCCACTGGATCACTTTGGACATAATAGTGCATGGTTGTAACTTATATAATGAGAAGAATTATTGGATAGTTTTCATACAATTTTCTTCCAAAGCGAAGCAAGGGCAATTTCTAGTCAATAATATTAGCAAAGATTGCACACCAACCTTATACAGAATACAATACTGTCTTATTCTTATGTTGCAATATTAATTATAATACACAAAAAAAATTAAGGATAGAATAAAGTAACATGTAGAGAAGGGGAAAATAGAGGGTCTCAAACTTATTTTGTCTACTATGTAGTAAAAATCAATTATTTTTCAGCGCCACATTTTTTTTTTCCTTTACTAAAGCTCACAATGCTAGTAATTAATTAGTTCTAGTTTCTGCAGGCGGCTTCGTCCGCGTCATGTATTGATAAAAAGTAGCCTATGAATCGTGACGTATGAAAATTTAAACTCACTTCCTTAATCTTAGCGCCCGGTCACTGTCTTCCATGAGAACTCCGAGGTTGGTCAGATTGTAAACAGTTGTTGCATATGATTCATACATGTCGATGTGGTATATCGTGTTCTTGTCCAAACGGCGACTGAGATCTCTGTAATCAAAATGAATACATATTGCATTATAAGATCAGAACAATTCATACAGATAATATATAGAAAATTAACATACGATGTACTAAAGTACCAGGGAAGCGATAGGTACGCAGAGCAAAGATCTTATCACATCCTTTCTAAATGTGACTGGTTTCAAGCTATAGCTCAGGGGCAGGCCTGCAGCGCTTAAATAAGTGTGCCGTTTAATGTATGAATTCATAACCGCAGCGCTCAAAGTAATTTAGATTGCATAGTTGCCATGCAACATGGTCGAAGAATTAAATACAAGACAATTATTTGTTTATATTTGTTTACTGATTCCATCTTGATATTTACCACAGAAAACATTACTGCACTAACTCATAGTGCCAATAACACATAATGGAACAGATCAGTGATATGGGGTGTCTTCTCTTAGTATGTTAGTACATAGAATCTTAATGGAAAAAAAATGTGCTATGCTAATAGCATAAAATATTTTTCATTTTATATAATGAAAATCCTTAAACAGCCAATACTAACACTAATTAAAAAGAAAATAAAAAAAAATAATTAAAATTTTAGATTAAGAATGCTTTGGCAACACACTACATAGTTTCCATTTTTGTACGAATTTAACATGATGGGGTTATATTATAGGGCAAGTAAAATGCACGACGTGTAATTGATGGAATTACGGGCATAAAAACGATTAAAAATGAATCCACTTCACATGCAAGTGTATTAAAAAACAAATGATTCACCTCTCTAACATTATACATATCTCCTTTTCATTTGATAGGGTGACCACTCCTGCAGCAATCCAAGGACGATTATCAATGCTGACTATAGAAAAATCACCATTTTGAGGACCATTCGTTTTATTTTTTACTCCATCTGGAAATGAAATGAAATTTTTATTTCGTCTTAGGAATTATAGGTCACATAACGAAAGTCAAGAGTTAAGAATACAAAGTCAAGTCATGCATTTTCGAACATAAGCATTCCCTACTTACTTTGAATATAACTTTCTTTTTCAAATAAATGTTCATATCGGTCTCCTGAAGGTGTGACGGTTTTTAATTTCAAATTTGAAGTGCACGTGCCGCCTTTAGCTCTAAAGGTGAAAAGTTTGTTAGATTTCAGCAGCAATGATATTTTGTTATGTATACTCAAGTTAAAAACAGAAATGAGAAGAAGAGAATATGCTATTTGATACACTTTATATATACATATATAATTTAAGCTGATAGCTAAACCGAAGCTCATGGGTGGGACCCACTTACGATAATCTTTTCTGTGATGAACAGAAATATTTATTTTGGGTGTCTGGATGTAGAAAATATCTGTACATGTATTTATTTATGACAAGGCTAAAATAATAATTACCTTTTTTCAGCGGTGTTCGTCCAGAGAGCGCGAAGTGGTGACGTCGTGGCCTGTTCCTTCTCCTCCAGTTTGAGAAGGCTGGTCCAGTGGAGGAAGTACTTAACATGTTCTGGAGCCAGGTGGCCCAGGGCGGCGCTGCGTAGCTTTGATAGAGGATGGCTTTCCGACACTGATGGACCGTTTGTATGCCTGTCACATTCAATAAGCATCAACATTTTACGCCGTGAACGTGGTGGCCTATGCTTGAAGTAGTCAAAATAAGTAAACAATTAAATCAGTTTACTTATAACAATTATACTAAAATTATTTTACACTGCTATCTGATAACAATTGCTGAAACAAGAGATACATAGATTATGCTTTAAATTTAAGCATGTTTTAAATAATTTGCAGTAAAGAAGTCGCGAAAAAATAGCAAAGTTACCTCCAAGACTGCTAGTAGAAAAATTGTATTTTCATAAATTTTGGCGTTATATTACAAACTCACCATTTCGCAAAATAAAGAACTTAAACATACGTCTAGTTACACACGTTGATAATAAAGTTACATATTAGTATGTGGCATGAAACAATGTAGGTAAGAGTGAGATCTTTCAGATAACTGCAACGATTACCATAAATGCAACGAGCAGAGAGTCAGATAGGGGCAGTTAGAGCAAGCTCGCTCATGATGTACTGGTTCCGGCAGACTCTGCTGCAACAAGCTTGACGCTTCCTCAATATCCACCAATTGTTCTAAAACATAATATTAAGATATATGTATATAGTCCATTATTCATCCATACAAACTTGTACACAAACCACTGGATGGAAATATCACAGTTTTGTCATAAAACCGTCACAGTAGATGATGAATTTTGCAATAATAACGTAGAACTTTTGAAGTACAGTGATTACACAAAAACATTATGGACTTTTGGGTAAAATAGGTTCTATTTGTCTTCAATATGGTTTCCAAATAGTTATGTAGATGACCAACTTCAGCTTGGCAAGAGTAACTCAGATGAGACAGGCAATTATTAGTTTAAGTTCTATTACATTACCGGTCATCCAAGTAATTTTGACACCGATTTTTTTGTATAATTTTATTATTTACATGCTGTGCTTAATAATATTATATTAAAAAAATACCTGTATCAATTGGTTCTGGGCCATCTGCTAAATGCTGTACGAGTTCATTACGGAGCATCATCAAGTCCCTTCGCTCGGGGTATCCGCAGCTTACTTCACGACACTCTATTTTGTCTCTAAAAAAATTTTGTAATAATTAAATAAAAATTTACTAACTAAAAATTAACCGAACTCTCCTCACACGTGAGTACTTTTCGCTTGCAGAAATTCTTGAACGGGGAGACAAGTACGCGTCTGCGTATTTACGCTCCCTCTCTCTTTTTCTTATTCACACACACGCGAACGTGCATCCTCGCACACACACTCACCCAAAATGTATACCACACATTCCTACTGAACAACGGTAATCACTGAACATCATAATTCTATACAACAATTGTAAAAAAAAAACGAAAATTATGTATAAAACATTATGAGAAGATATGGCATAATTAAACAACAACAGTCTACTTGAGGTAGAGCAGCAGGCCTCGTTGAACAGCTGTGGCCGGGTCTTCGGTGCGTTGCAGGCCCAGCATCATGCAATACAGCACCAGCTGCCCGCGGTGCTCCGCCGATACGGACGCCTTGCCGCTCTTCAGTTCCAACGGAACCACTGCCCGATTAACACCTGGAAAATATTCTGCTTTTTACAATATAGGCATGATATTAAAGTAAAAGGAATGGATGAAACAGAACAAAACCAGATCTCGCAACAATCCAGGCTTGTATAGCGAATATATCCAATGTCGATTATTGGTGCCTGGGAACGTAAGTTGTTATGGCATGAGATCATCCAGTAGTATTTAAGTATATACATACATATATATATATATATATTACATATGTATGCATAGTTGTTGCTAACATGAATGCGCGATCTACTGCGTAGCGCTGAGAGTAAGCGGCGACACGATCCTCCAGATCGGTCGTTGTTTTATCCCGCACCTTCGATATATTACAACATTTTATAATGTAATAAATAAAAACGATTTTCCCAGAAGGTTAAAACATGATTATTTCGGTTTCTTTCGGAAGGCTCCACATGTGATTAACTTCTTACACATCAGCGCTATATGTACCTAGGTAGCAGTTAGATAGTGGTATACAAGTTGTCAGTGACGTCACTGATAATTGTCGGTCGATTCAGAAGATATCTTGCTTCATTAAGTGAAGACTTGGAACGTAGCAGGCAGTTTTTGCACTGTGGATCAAGCTTTTCGGTTGAAACATAATAGTTGTTTTTTACCGTTCAGGGGGAAAACGATTCTATTTTTACTCAATGCATATTCGATCTGGATTTTTACTACCCAAAGTTTGCAAGTATGTATGTATATAACTGTTAGGATGGATGTATGGATGTTTTACTCCTTCACGCAAAGACTACTCAACTAATCTGCATGAAATCTGACACAGGGATAGATTATAGTCTGAAATAACACATAGACAACTGTTCTTCAACATATCATGGGGGAAGCCGCGGGCGGAGACTAGTTATTTAAAAATCTGCCTTTAATAAGTTACCTGTACGTTCGTGTATTGTCACTTGCAATGTGGCGTCTATCTTTCCTTTGAGACCCAGTTTTGGACAGCAAACATTATCTTCAATATCCAATACCTCGTCTATGGACCCATTCCACTGCCCTTTCTGCTTTACCTGAAAGAAACGACGGAAAATTATCTCTGATGCGCAAGTATTTTGTGGCACAGATTCATCTGGTTAGTAAGTTCTAACATGCGGGTCAGACCTTACTGTAAGATGTCCACTTCGTCGAATAATAGGTTTAATTCCCAGTCTTATGTTAGATTTTTATAACTTCAAAGTTGTATTTCCTAGATACTTTTGGGCGAAGTAGAAAAGAAAACACAGGACAGAAAATATGCGAGTAGGATAGAAGGAATTATTAAAAAAAGTTTGAAATTGGAATTCTGATGTTCGAAATGAAAAATATAAAGAAATGAAAAAGCGATTAAAAAGACTCGGGTTCGCGAATGTGCCGTAATAGAAGTGCGAAGCTTCGCGAGTGTGCCGTAATAGGAGTGCGTAGCTCCGTGAGTGTGTCGTAATAGGAGTTCGAGGCTCCACGAATGTACCGGAATAGAGTACGTGGCTCCGTGAGTGTGTCGTAAGAGGAGTTCGTGGCTCCACGAGTGTGCTGTAATAGGAGTGTGATGCTCGGCGTGTGTGCCATAATACGAGTGCGTAGCTCTGCGAATGTGCCGTAATACAAATGCGTAGCTCCGCGAATGTGCCATAATATAGCACACTCGCATTAACTATACCACTCCGTGACTGTACAAAATCAATACAGCAAGTGTTTACCCTCATAACACAAATTAAAATAGCATCTACTAAAACTTACCCTATCCACTCATGTGAAATTAAAATAAGCAATAGCAAGCACTTTAAAATCACTTACCACAGCGGTATTATTTTTCTTAACATAACATTGCATAAACTCAGCAAGAGGGGCTATATAAGACTCCATGTTGGTTCGAGTCTCCTCCACACTCAACCCAGCATCATACAGCATTTGTGTTGAATGTTTTATTATAGTGTCCACTTCTGACCGTAAGCTTACAATGCTCTGTATGTTACGTGTTAGAGCCACTTGTACTAGTTCATGTACAAGAATTCCTATAGTCATCTGGAAATAAAAGAAAAAAATTATAATGTATGAGAATATGATTTAATATCTATATAGTACTTGATTTTTGTAATTTTTATTATGTAGCTTAAGCTTTTGTTGGTGTACATTGGCTAGGAGCCATGAATGAAGGCATAGGCTGTGTAGAGTGGCATAAGGCATAGAGTGTAGGTTTCCTCACATATTCCTTTATAGGAAAATTAATCTCATATAAACCACGAAATGCAATACTCTTTTGTAAAAAATGTACCAATGTATTTATAGTATTTGCATGTTGCTTATTAATCCTTAGGATACAACAAAAACTTACTGCAGTATTTGCTGAATCTATTCCACGCCAACGCTCCTGTAACACAGCTTTTCTCTTGCAAAACACACCAGCTACCACGCTTGTTGATGACATAAGGTAATCTGGTCGCAGAGTTATTAATCCTGATGAGTTTGTTATTGCAAACTGGCCAGATGAGTTGTGTGTTGCCAGTACACTGATGATATCTCCCTTCTGTAAGGGTGTGTTTACCCTGAAAATTATTATGAAAATAAATTTTTCTTATATAATAATTGTGTTTGTGTTATATTATACACAAATAAAAAAACTATTATTTATTTTAAAGTTTAAACACCAATAATTACACTAATTAAATAAAAAATATACATAACACACACACAATAATTTGAAATTAAACAGAAGGATAAAGTAAACAATAGAACAAAACAAATAATAATAATAAACAGGTATAAAAAGATTTAACCGTAAAAAGATTTGTGAAATTAAATTGAACAATAATACTAATTATGTTAATGTCAATATTTTGTTTAGTATCATACAATCATATATTAATATTCAAATCTATTCAATGTCAATATAGCACTCATACATCACGCATTCACTTCACAATAGTCCAGACATTCCGACAAGATCATCTTCCACTCATCCGCAAAAATATCACAGTTTGGACCGGCATCCATAGTAGTATACTTACCAAAATCCTTCAATTAAGCAAGTACCTCTTTTGTTATCATCATTCTTAAGTTTTAACTCTAATTTTGAAGGTTGAGTTGTGACAGACATGATTTCACATCTCTGCATTATCGTAAGATCCAAATCCTCAATATGATCCTTAAATAAAAAATAAAACAGTTTTAATTTTTTAAATAAAGATTTATTACAGTAAATAAAAGATATTGCACATATAATAATGACACTTAAAAGACTTACTTCTTCATCAGTTTTAAATTCCCAGTCATCAAAGATATCTTCAAAGTCATTTTGGGAAAATGTCAGTACTTTCACTGTAGACCCATGTTTTGAGGGAGATGACTCCACACTGGAATTTATAAGTTTGTCTGGAGTTTTAATCAAACTCTTTATAGGTGACCGCTTAGGTGAAGGTGTAGCTAAAAATGTGTAATATGAAATAATTAAAGAATTAGTTCTCCAACAGCATTTTCTCTCCTTCTTATGCTAAAACACACTAAATACAATTTATTAGATCATCGCACTGTGACAATATAAAAGACAATACAGTTGTCAGGTATATAAATTTCATCTCAATAATTTAACTTCATAATTTTACTAATTTGTGAGTTGTTCACATTTAAAAATTGTTTCATTTAAATCAATGTTCTATTTACATGATATATTAAAAATCAGGCTATTATAATGTTGGTAAGACAATTTTTGAATAATAATGAATTAATGATTATTGTTTATTAAAACTATAAAGGTACTTTTTACCTCCTTTTGCATTTGCTTACAATGTTCTATTTACATAATATATTAAAAATCAGGCTATTATAATGTTGGTCTAAGACAATTTTTGAATGATAGTGAATTAATGATTATTGTTTATTAATACTATAAAGGTACTTTTTACCTCCTTTAGCATTTGCTTACCTCCTTTACATCCTTTGGTAGGCGCCTTATTCAGATTTTCTTTCTTAGAGGGTGAAACTTTGTTTGGTGTAGTTGAACTTTTACAGCTATTTCTAATTTCCTTTCGACTTAATTTATCAGTTGAATTATAATTAGTAGTATCAATCTTATCATTTACCTCATCTTGATTTATGGGTGATAATGGTTTTCTTTCCTCTGAAAGGTCATTTTTCTTGACTTCTGATTTGGAAAAAATAGAGCTTTGATGGATATCACTTTTTAATTCCTCAAGTTCAAATTTAGGTTTTTTTGAGGAGTAAGTTGTATCCTTAAAATTTACAACCTTCGAAGGGCTCTCTACAAAAAAATTACTAGTACACTTGACCGGGGATAATGCTTTTCGTTTGGTGTTTTGCTTGACTTCATTATGTTCGTGATTCTCTGTAACATTCTGTGATTCATTCCCTATATTATTCCTTGTGTCATTACACTTAAAAAAGTGCGTAATTGCTTTTTGCTTTGTATTGTTGTTCAATGACTGAAAAGATAGGATAAAATAAATATGCAGAAGTATACTAAAAAGAAAAAACATTAGGTGAACGCTAAGATTACCTTCTTCAAGCTTAGAACTTTAGGCATTTTAAAAATGTAATCAATGACATTTCACAAATAAATAATTCATAGACACTACAGTTTATAACTTTATATGAATTATTATTTGTTAAAAAAAAAACATTACTTCTACAATTGTTTTCTTTCCCGCCTTATTTGATAAGATACAATTTAATTTTCTCTGTCTGTCTACGAACCAATGACACAAATTGATGCGATATGACAATTGACTGATATTTTAATTTTTACTAGAGTTGAGGCGTATTTACGCTAACAGGTTTTAAAACTAAGTATTTGAAAAAAGTATTTTAGTAAGTCAATGAACGCGTATTGAGTATTTAGGTCTTTTAAGTCTTTATAAGTATCAAATTTCTAAAAGGTATGGAATATAAAGAAGTACGAACGGAACGCAAACACGCAAATGCGTCATCGCATATGAAGTATTTATGAGTATGGAGTCTGTAGATGTATGGAGTCTCTAATAAATATGGGAAATAAAGAAGTACGGACGTAACGCAAATGCATAAGTGCATCAACGTGTGTCAAGTATTGAGAAGTATAGAGTCTTTATAAGGAAGGAGTCTCTAAAAGTATGGAGTCGCCAATAAGTAGTAAGTAAATAGACTCCGTAGTCTAAAGAAGTACGGACGGAACGCAAATGCGTGAGTGCGTTAACTCTTTATAAATGAACGCATCGTAATTGTCGATATCTCACACACTTGTCATGACCTCTACAAGGAAAATAAACCTTACAGCATGCCTAAAAATTTTTTACGTGTAGGATTAAGTGCGGGACTGTTTGTTATTTATACAAATAGTGCATATATTTTAAGTTTTAAAGTAACGTGTCAGTCTCAGCTTTGCATGCATTCTTCTCTTTAAATAGAATATCACTTCGAAACTCAAACAAACCTAACAATAGCAAAAGCATATTTTAAAAAATCTAAAAATAATTTAATAAACAACGTACGAGAGAGGTCCAAAAGTTCGTGGAATGAAAGGGTTTTTAATAAAATAAAACTATAAATCTATTTTTCCTTTTCAGTACAGTCTCCCTTCAGCTGAATACATTTATTACATCTATAAATTAACTTTTCTAAACCATCGCATTAATAATTTTTATCTTTTTTGTTCAAATGAGCCAAAATTGCCTCCTTCACCTCATTTCCGTCGAGAAATTCCTTTTCCCTGAGGTCTATTTTTAAATTGGGGAACAATTAAAAATCATTGGGGGTATATATGGACTGTAGGGTGGGTGGACAAGTGTTTCCAAGCCATGTTTGTGCTGAACGGCCATTAAAACTTTTCTCTTGTGAACTGGCGTTGCGTGAACTGGCGTTTGGTCAATATTTCTTGACGTTTTTCCTCCACGACCTCCTTTAATTTTTCTAATATAGTTGCATAGTATTCCCCAATTACGTTCTTTGTAATCAATGAGTAATATTCCCTCACAATCCCAAAAAACCGTAGCCCTTAACTTTCTAGCCGTCTCCGACACTTCGAACTTCTTTGGAGGCGGTGTCCCCTTTTTATGCCATTACATGGACTCTTGTTTCGGCTCCAGTTCAATGTGTTGAACTCAAGATTTATCTCAATTAATAATCTGCTCCAAAATCTGTGCAGATTCATCTCCACACAACTCCAAAAACTGTTTTGGCGCATCGAAGCGCTGTTGTATTTGCAGCGGTGTAAGCATTCTTGGTACCTATCTTGCACTGACATTTGTCATACCCAAGTGCTCGTGTAGGATGCGCAGAATGGTGGTATATGACACTGTAACTAATGCAAATAACTGTTTTTTTAAACAGGTGTCCACCAATACAAATTTTCCCACTTTTTCGACGATTTCTGATTAGGCAGCCTCAACTGGCCTTCCCGAGCGGCGATCGTCTTCAATCGAGTCCCAACCGTGTTTAAAAAGTCCATGCTACTTGTAAAGAATTGATTTACTAGGGCAATGTTCCTTATAAACGGCTTACGCGCGATGGCGTGCGAAAACGATCGGGACGTTTTGTCCGCTTGCCGAGCGAGGGGGCTTGTCAGCCTCTCCGTTTGTGGTGTTTCAACCCGGATGTTACATCCGTGATGTCAGGTCGAATCCGGGAGTTACTTCACACGGCCCGGGCGATCGGGCCCTACCAGGTGCATTCCACTGATGGGGATTCCCAGCAGGAGCCGTTCAGCAGCTGGACAGCGGCTATGAAGCCCCAGCGTCGGTGTTGGCCTCGCGCAACCAGCAGGTTGCTCAGTAAGGCTTGGCCGTTGGGAGGACAAGTGCGGTACGGCGCTAGGTCCGCAGGTATGGGAACCGCCAAGCATCAACACGCTCGAACATTCTTCGCGCCAGGCTA
>DWJZ01006569.1:0-12906 GCA_018249125.1 Asbolis capucinus
AAATAAGTAAGATATTAAACCTATTATTGAAAAAAAACATTTTTATCTCAGTAAAAGAGTGTTTACATCTACATATGTATAGCTCAAAATGCTCATATTCTTTCAGATATTATCGTTTTAATTTTTAAACTATCAATATATTTATTTTGCCAACAGAATTGCATTAGACGTCGCTGTTAGTCCCACGCACAGCAAATAATGTGAAGTATTAGCATATTTAGTTGTTTTGTGTTTCGTGCAGTGGCAGTGGAGCCGTTTGGTCCAGCGGCTGAGTGTTTGAGCGGCGCGGCGCGCCCGGCGAGAGCTGAGTGTTCAAGTGTTTGCCAGACGAAAGGCTCTGTTCAACTGTTTGAGTTTTGAGGCACTATTTTCCAACTATTACCAGGCCCTTAAAGTCCAAAATTAGGCAACTAATATACGTTTCACGGTACAAGTTATAAACACGCAGCGTTTTGAAGATAACTTGTATTTGCTTAACTTAGCTTGCAACGTAATCGCAGGGCAGCTTGTCATATTGTGCCTATACCTATACCGTGTAATACGGAGATGGCATTACAGCATTGTTACAGTCACAGGCTATAATGATGGTTTGCCTATAATATTGTCATGTAAGTATTAACTTTGTTAATCCTGACTTTCTTCAAATAAATAATTTAGTTTTGATTTTCTCTCTGAGTTTCATAGTTCAAGTCTCGAATGACACTCTTAGGTTTATGTTAATTTTCGATTCTAATAAGGGTCATTTGATAAGAACGATTTAAAGAGCTAATGACTGTTTCACCTGCTTTGTACCTTATACGAACTTAATATGATATATCACAAGACGAACAAACACAAAATACTATATTAAGACACACCGCGAACATTCAGCGAGTTCGCTGCCGGCATACTGCGTATCGCTATAATTTCGCTTACACATCGCCGGTGCAATGTTAGTCGGAAACATTTTACACAACTTCCTTTCATACATTTTAAAATGCAGTATCACTACGAGTATGTTTCGTTAAATTATTGCAATTTCTATTTGTTAAGCTAGCAAACAAACAGACACGCCACCTTATTTTAAGCTATCCTCCCCGCCCGTGGAAGGAAACGATAAACCGTTTCTTGAAGCGACGGAGATAGACAAAGTTGAGAAGCGCTGTTGATGAACAAAAGTATATTTTAAGTAACCGAGATCAGTAATGACACCAATGGACCCCGGACACACTGAAACCTGCTGGAGGACGAGAGACAAAAGAATAGGAATGGCTGAAGGATGGGAAAAAATATTCCTCATTTATTTTAATTTTGTGTTGCGATGCGGATATTACGAAACTGCTACAGTCTGAATTAGGTTTTTTTCCGTTTGTCCGCTATAAATTATACAATACGCTAATTCTGCGACATCGATGCGCGTCCAACGGAAAAATGTGCACCACACTTTTATCATCACCTACTGATCAGTTAATGGCGATGCGGTTCATTATATTTGTGTAACATAAAATTTTATGTTTAGACGTTTTAGAAGTTAATTCGGTTTCCAATTCTGTCCATTGGAAATTAAGGGGTAATTACCATGCGATAGAAGGAGATTTAAGACCTCGAATGTCACGATTTATGTTTGCGTGAAATCATTAAAAAGTAGGAAAACGAGGCTTAACAGTATGCCACATATGTGGATCTCGATTATAGAGGACTAGCTTTTCACGCGACTACGTCCGCGTGGTACATAAGATTCATCCTTCAAGGTGAACATCAACAAGTACTTGTATACAAAATGTTATGTTTATGTTATAAATGCAAAAGTTTGGGAGGATGAATTTTTGTTACTCTCTTACGTAAAAACTGATAAAAAAGGAAGGAATTTTGGTACAGGTACTTCAAGGGTATTTTCATCAAAATCGGTTCAGTAGTTAAAGTGTGAAAAGGAAACATATAGCTTAGCTTACCTATTTATAATATTAGTAAGTGCTAAGTATCGAGGCTGATCACGATCTTAAAATTTTGTCAATAGACAGAAATATGCATATCAAACGGCAGATCTCATCTCAGGCAACAGTCTCCAACAGCCTCTCCTTCTGAACACTGTATTGCTGTAGACGTACCTTTTGCACATTCCTAACTTTCACCGTTCAGATCAACGTGTGTTTTGATGTCTCGTTGTATAGTTTATCTCGCTGTAGCAATTTTAATACAATCGTTATGTAATTCCTGATATCTTTTTGTATTGTATTTAATAACGTATTTTTTAGTTATGTTTATATTGGTGAAGCAATATGTACGGTTACATAATATACGACAGCTACGTAGCGTCGTTGGCACCCTGGCGGGGAAGTGGATGTGTGTTTTAAGCCCCGGGATGTATTGGTGTTCCTGGTGTCCGCGCAGGGAATCCTAGCACGAGGGTATGAGCAGTGCAAGCGATCCTTTATGCGAGCACGTCATGTGACTCCAAATTAAGCGTTAGCTTGTACTATAGTTACACAACTTATAGACATACATATATATATTTTTAAAAATACATATTTTTACATCCAGAACAAAAACTGCTGCTAAAAACAGAAAAGTTTGACCTGGAGGGGAATCGAATCCACGACCTTCAGTGCAGCAGTAAGTAGACCATTCGGCTAACCAGTCTCTGAAATTTGAAATGATGATGGTATATGATTTTCGCAGAAATAACGGCAGCAGTAGTACGGCCGTAGCTAATAATCAATATACCAGCTGGTTTTGCTCATACAAACTACAATTTGTCAATATAAGTAGGTGTGACGTAATCAATTTTATATACCTGTGTGTCGTGGTGGTCATTAATCAGACATGACCATTAGTCACCATATAATTTAATTATGAGGTAGTCTTAATAATATAACTTCAAGTTTTGAATCATACATAAACAGACGTAAATATATTTGCTAAATCTAATACATAGATGTACCTACTGTGATATGAGAAAAAATGTTAAAAGGTTTCCTTAATAATTTATTTATTTTTATTTATTATTATCAAAATTAAACAACTGCGAGCGCGGTCGGTAGGAGGATAGGGGACCGCTGGTGGTAAACATTTCATGAAAGTTTCCGTGCTTCGCAGGGCACGTAAAGCCGTCGGTATGGGTTGTTATTGTTCAATTTCAATCGTTAAGCTATGTTGGCATTGTAATATATAGTTTTTTTTTATTACAAAATATCGTTGTTCAAAAATGATTTCATGACGATAATTGGCGACAATAATGATGATATAGAGTTCCTCAGCTGGATGAAGTCATGACTGGTAGCAGCCGTTATAGCCCCAGCCAGGCAGGGGCGTCGGTAGCGGCGCGGCGGCGGTGCGAGCAAACATCTTACAATACAGTACTCAAATATACCAACACGTTTCATGTTGACATTTTACCTAGTTTGTACCTGCGCGGGAACATAATGGCGCCCGCGCGGCGCGCGGCTGCGGCTGCGGCGCGCGGCTGCGGCGCTCACTTACGTTAGCGGATTACCTATGTTAACTTATTAAGGATTGAATGTATTAGATCAATTAAATACATTTGATTTATTATAACAGGTATGTACGTGGATGTTAAGTGTTCATAATTGTATTGTAAGCAGAAAATTAATTGTTGATTAAACCTAAATTAATCATAATCATGTTGTGTGATTTAGATTTAGTGATGTAATTTAACTGATTTGGATGTGTATATTTTTATTAATAATAATGAAATACGTGTATTATACCATCAAAATATGTTTAATTAGTGTCCGTACTAGTGTCCTACTAATGGACCTTGAATTTGATACCACGCGCAATGTGTTTTACCATCTAAGACTACATCGCCACTTACCATCAGGTGGGATTGTAGTCAAGCATTAACTTATAACATATAAAAAAATGTGTCTAACCGACGGCCTGGCCTGGCCTAGCCTGGCCTGGCCTGGTCTAGTGGCAAGTGAACCTGACCCCGGTCCGTGGTCGTGTTTTCGATCCCTACCCAGAACAACCTTTTCTGTGATGACCAGGAGAGTTTGTTTTGTGTCTGGGTTGTGTATGTGTGTTTGTGATTTCATGTTGTTTATATGTGGTTGTGTGTATGTGTGCGTGCGAGTTAGTGTGTGTTCATGTATTGATGGCAGTTACAGTGGGAAAACATGTATGCATGTATATCTGTGATATACATATTTAATCTATTTTATTTTTAAACTTTTTATTTTTATTGCGTATCATTCAATATCTAATAATTTCTATGTTTCTAGGTATGTAAAGTCCCGTAGTTTAATAAACATATCTGTATGTTATCATAAATAAATATATATAAATGTTTATCAGTTACTTGATTACCACAGAACATGCAAAAATGCTTTATTTTGGATCAGATAGTGTGCGTGTTTGTCTCTACAGCATGAATGAATGTATTGGTCAAATATGTTAGAGCGGCCCACACCGGCTTCGTAACGGTGCAAGTAGGGAGCTGACCGCGCTTTTGCACAGCTACCTAGTTCATAGATATGCAGGCGCGATTTCGCACCTCTTTGGCACTTCGGTGCCTCCTCCTTCACCCTAAATACTATGTAAATATGTAGAGATAAAGTAGCATGATGGTAAAATAAAAGAGCTGAGCTTAATCCTTACATACAAAAATATATGTCTTTAGACATCCAGTTCGCTACGAGGTCGCTGGCAGTATATCTGTGGGGTCACTGCTGGTCGCTGGGTGAGAGTGGTCGGTGGTCGGTGGTCGGTCCACGCGATATCTACAGAGACACTGTCTCCGTAACATTCAAGTTCGTTATCAAACTTCACATCGGGAACAACAAGTGGAAAGGAACATAAAAAACTGGCCAATTCGCAATTTCGCAACTACAGAATAGTTGTATTATAATTATGTATATGTTAATTTATTAATATCCACTTATTTATTATTTAATTTGTTAGTAACGGATATAAAATTATATCGTACAAGTCTAAAAGTCAAAAGTCGTATAAACTAACTCTGTACTAAGGAACGATTTAAGTAACCATTAAGAACTCTGAGCGCAGCAGTAATATCTTGAGCACTCACAATAAGCTCTTGCATTTTTTCATTTACCAAAACCACCCATTTCGCTGGCGAACGGGACACTAGACACGCTTGATTTAAAATGTACCACGTTGCTACAATAGGTCGCTCGTAGCGTTGCTCGTGTTGTACATTGATAAAAAATTGTTGGTCTATTATTCCAGACTTATGTATTTCTGCATACAAAATTTCATTCAGACCTGTTCAGTACTTTTTGCGTAAGAGATTAACGGACGTCCATCCATATATCCATCCCTCCATATGTCAATCTATCCATATTGACAAACTTTTGCATTTATAATATTAATAGTGTTACCATAATATGTCGTATTCAAATGTTTTAGTAGACGAATAGGCATAGCGAAGTCATAAGGGTTCCTAATTGACCACAGAGTCGTAGAATGCCGTTCAGCTTCCATTAGCAAAGAGTCCAGCGTCCAGTCGATCGCCTGTCTCGCCGCACTGCTACGTCACCTGTGATACTGGCATCACTATCACCAGTGAACTACTTGGTCACTTTTGTACTTCAATATTTATTTTATCCACGTAGGTACATTTAGTTCCCACTTCAGTTTTTAACTTAAAAATTGATTATTTATAATATCTAAGGGTTATAACCTAACAGTAGGAGGGTTTGTTATGAATTTTTTTTTCTTTTTTTTTTTGACAAAATACACACTATCTAATAAACGACTAACAAACATACATATATACTTTTAAATACATAATTAAATAAATATTTCTATTACACACCCAGACACACAGAACGAACATTCGTGCTCATCACAGAAAAGTTTGACCTGGGTTGGAAGTCGAACCCACGACCACCGGTGTAGTAGTCAAGTTCACTAACCATTAGATCAGCCATTATAGCTTAATTATATTAATAAACAACTATAAGTGTGGGTGAGATGGGGTAACTGGACTGTAACAAATATTAGTGCTATAAAGTTTATTTTACGGCCAATGGCAGGTTCATACAAGAATTTAGAAAGCTAGGCTGCATATGAACCAACGTGCCAACATTTTATGAGGTTTTCGTTTTTGAAGCTTTTAACGGTACCACGATTATTATTATTTATACCGATATAAAAAAACTACAGCCTTGCCATAACCATAACCCATGCCACTGGGTTGCAATATCGGTATAAATAATCGTGAGTACCCGTTAAAACTTTTAAAAATATTTAGAGGCCCTAATGTTTTCTTTAGCACATGCCAAGGAGGTTGTTATCAACTGTATGATACTTCGAAATCCGTATATATCGCATTATATAGTATGTAGAAGTGAAACCCACTCGGAGCTGGCTCCCACAAGGAGACGAGGAAACACAGGGATGACTGTTTACATTATAAATAGATAAAAAGGAAGGCTGCCTTCGAGTGGAGACACGCGCTGTCTTCCGATACTGACGGCGCGGCCGTGGGCGGCCGGGGACGGCGTTCACTTGTAACGCACTATTTTATGGTATTATTTAGATATTTATTATTCCCTAGTTTCCGCCCGCAGCTTAGCCAGCGTTGTAGGTACGTTCATATTGGTTTAGTAGTTTTTGCGTGAAGAATTAACCATATATCTATCCATCAATCCATCCATCCTCACAAACTTCCGCATTTATAATATTAGTTTAAATATTTGTCTAGCACATTTACATTTATGTCTAAGCACAGGTTTAAAAAAAATAAGGATATAAAATATTTATTAAGAAAAATATTACATTCACTTGTTATTATCGGGCCAGGAAAAGATGCAGCTAATTTGGAATTTTTTGCGACTGGCGGGGCAACATTTCGCAGATGATTTCCTCGTTACTAGCACCCGTATCTTGAGTCCTTACTCACAACGGTAGAACGCTTTGGATCCGGCTGCTCCTAGAACTCACATCCCGGCACGACAAACAACTAACTTAATCTTGTGTCTCGTTCACGCAGCACAACTGAGCCTGGGGACAAATGCCTTTTCTGTAATAGATCATGTCAACCGCTATTAAAAAAATGTATGGGAATGACGTTTATTGTGAAATTACAAATGCCATATTTTTCTCCATCAAATGTCATTCCTATATACTTTAGAAGTAGCGTTAACGTAGCCGCAACAAATAGACAGACAAAATTTATATGCATTTAGTAGAAAGCGGTAACTATAATATTACAAAGAAACATTCAAATTTAGTTTATTTGTACAGATTTAATTCGACTATATGGAGAGGTAATTGTTTAGTTTCGTTACAATAAAATAATATTTCATTGCCATTTTGAGCAGAAAAATCACTATATGTGTACCTATAAGAAGTGAGATATGTCACTGAACGACAAACAGAACCAGTAGTGGAACTACGCGTAGTTGCTACTATTATGAGCTATTACAGAATAACATGTTTTGACGTCAATAGATACACAACGACATTATAATTAATAGGTCTTGTTAATAGACCACCGTAATAGTCAACACATATCCCAAGTTTTTATCATAGATAATACCTTAGAACAAATCTAGGGCTTCTACTAGTCTACTGCTACTAGATTCATAAAAATCAAAACTTGATTGAAGTGATCTATTTTTGGAATGATTGCTGGATGAAGTACACCAAGCCCAGCACTGGGCAAATATGAAACGTAGTAATTCAACATTAAAGGCAGTTTGAATGAATACACCAAGTGCGTGGTTCCCTCCCGCACGCTGCGCTCCACAGTCGGGTGACACTGGTGCTGTGACGAAACCGGTGTACAGGTTTGTTTTAACATGTATGTGTGTGTGTTCCGTGTGTGTCATAGCTAAAATAAAATAAAATGCTTTGTAAACCGACCATATTTTATTTTATTCAATGCTGGCTACTGTTTCCACACATCACGTAATGTTTTTAAGGTGTATTATAAAAAATATTTTAGTCCTTTTTTATATTACATGTAGGTGAAAATTCTTACCCTGTATAAGGTTCCGTAGGTTCTGTAGGTGCTGTAGGTCCAAGGACAAAACACACAAACAAACACACAGCATCTATCAGCCCAAAACAAACATTCATATGTGACTTAAATTGGTAGCAAATATTGACAAATAGTTTTAAGCTGACGATATGTTCTTTTGCAAAACAAGAGTCTTAATGCCAAACTCAGAGTTGTTAATGATTACTTAAATCTTTCTGTTAAGAATCACGATAGAAATTCTATTCTAAGGAGTGATCAAAGTAAACATTACCTACTTACATACATTTAAATTTAACGGGAAAGGAATATATTAAATATACATTGATTATTGGCTTCTTACTTAAAGCATGAGGTCACTCGAAGTCAAGTGACTACGGAGATGGACTGGCCCCCTGACCTCAGCAGTGCTTGCCTGAGGCACCTGGCTATAGCTGCAGAATCTTTTAAGAAGATCGCTCCAGGCTATTTATTATACACCCACATTTATAGTAATGACTACCGGCCTGTGTTAGCACCGATGGATATTTATTTTAAAGAGCGTAGGGAGCCAACCGTGCGTTTGCGGCACACAACTATCTATTTCATACACGTGCTTATCTCCGTTTGTTCCTCTTTCCTTTACCATAAGTAATCCCCTCTTACTTAGCGATAGTGTGTTTTTTACTGGTGAACGAGTTCTGGTCATTGGTTCAGTAGTTGTTAAATTAAACTTTGACGTCAGTAACATACAAAAACAAAAATCTTTTCCCTTTATATATTACTGTTTACCTTTAATTGGTTTACTTCGGTATATCATCATTATCGTCTCAACCCATCACGGCCCATTATTGGGCACGGCTTTCTTCTCTGAATGAGAAGGATTGGGCTATAGTCCACCACGCTGGCCACGTCAATCAGCTCCCCGGCGTGCAGGTTCCCTCACGATGTTCTCCTTCACCGTTACACCGAGTGACATTTAAATGCACATAACACCGAAAAGTTAGAAGTGCGCGCCCTGGGATTCGGCTTCGGTATATACATCTATAATATATCTGTAAAACCGCATTGATATTGGATGAGCTGTTCCTGACATTACATGCGCATAAATGCAAGTACACAGAGACAACTATGAAATCTTTGTTTTGGGGTTTGTAATCTATGTATGTATATTATATAAAAATGAATTGATGTTCGTAAGTCTCACTAAAACTCGAGAACCACTGGACCGATTTGGATTATTTGGTCTTAAATTATTTGTGGAAGTCCAGGAAAGGTCTTAGAGGTGATTAAAACATGATAAAAATGCTAGGAATTCAATAAAAATAACAGTAATTTTTCCTTAGAAATAGGAACGGTCGATTATCATCGATTTTCGATGATTCTCGATGTTGGACAATAAAACATCGATTTTTTTAAATTGTTGACTTTAGTTTAGAGTTTAGCTATTTTATTTACCGATTGAGGCAGTACGAAGTTTGCATGGTCAGCTAGTTTAAAATAAAACCTCGCGTTACGGTTCAGATTCATTACAGGTTTATTAGATGCAGTGTACACTGTACATAGGTAATAAAAACCTTATGCCACAGAAGATACAGTTTCACTTTTTAATAAAGCGTTTAAAACATGCATTGTATAACAAGTTTTCACTTCCTAATATTATAATTTACGGTCTGACTTCAAACGCGAGCTAATGTCATTTTGAAATGAAGTTTTATAGCGTACTATTAAATCTGACTCCAGCTTTCGAATGAAATAACTGTTTCAAACTGCATAGAGAGTCTAACACTAGTGTTCCTTATGGCACCGAATTTTATCCAAAACATGTTATTAAAGTCCATCTCGGGGCCGTAACGTGGCGCGATACAATCAGCAATCTGCAGGGAATCTTCATACACGGCGACCTGCTGCCCACCGACGACGACAGGTTGCAAGCGAACGATCGCATGCGAAACATTCTGTAAAGGTGTAACTGAATATTGTTATTGACACTGATCTGCTACAACTACACTAGGTAGTAGTGTATAACTTGTATTTTTAGGGTAATTTGGTCTGGTTTAATCGTTTTACTAACGTGTCTACGATAATCATCTACTCTTTTCGATTGTGGTTGGTGGTGATTATTTGATCCAGATTCTGTGACCTTTTATAAAAATACGTATATTTTACGTTTTAATTGTTTATTTCTATCTTTTAGTTTTCTTTTCTTTTTTATAATTTTTTTTGTTTTTTATTATGTATTTTTCTGTTTTATATGTTATATGTACAAATATACTAAATATACTATAATAGATACCTCTTAAGTTTTTTAACTGTATGTATGACAATTTTCTCGAAAATATTCCCGAAAATTGTAAAAATAAAATATATGAATGTTTATGTTTTATGTATTCCAATTTTTTATTTTCTATTTTTTTTTTGCTGATTTAACTGTGCTGTGTATTTATGGGAATAACTGTTGTTTCTTTCCTTCTTCTACTTTGCTTTTGCAGATAACCAATTAATTTACGGTCTCTAAGCATAGTTGATAATGACACTGTCTGCAAGGCGTCTCGTATTCGATTTCTGAGAGGGAAAGGCTTATATGATAGAGGAATTATCATCCTAGGATTGTGTGTGGATAGTACATGCCACTTGAACATGAAACAATAGAATGGTAGTAAACGCTTATATATTTACTTATTTAATTAATTAATAGTAGATTATTGTTCATCGCTTCAGTTCTGTCGCTCGCCCGGTGCCGCTGGCGCAGTGGCGTGGTACCGTCAGTAATATAAGTAAGATTGGGGCTCATTGACAAAATTCTTTACAGTCGGTTTAGTCCGCAGTAATTAAAGCAACGGTACTACCGTCACGCCGCTGCACTGCTGCCCGCCCGCGCCGCAGCCTCTGCTTCTGTACTATCGTTTAATGTTAAGAATATATTTTTTAAGGTTTTTATAACTTTCCATTAAACCTCTATTCGAAGAATAAAAATTCAGACGAATTGAGAACCTCCTCTTTTTTTAAAGTCGGTTAAAAATATACATGTATGTACTCGTATGTTATATTAGTAGACACCACCACTTTTTGCATCTTTCGCAATATTTCCTTTAAGTAACTAAATACTTTTTTGTCAGAAAATAAAATATGAGTAGTTTTCTTTGCACATGATATAAAAATATCATCTCACATTTACATACAAATTAATTTCAAAATGACATTATTGATAAGCTCATGGTAAAAATACTTATGCGTCCATCACTTTTTTAATTTGAGTCTTCATAAATACTTGCCTGTTTTTTTAATAAATAAAGTTCTTCGTTGAAATGATTCGCAAAGAAATGTTAAGTTAGCTGCCGAATGTAAAGATAAATTGATTGCGGCCAGTGTTCAAGTTTTCTTTTTACAATATCGCATTTGAATGGTCTGTACGTGTTCTGACACCATTAATATTAAACTGTAACTGTTCGTCGTCCATGCGCACACGTCAGGCCACCCCAGACCTATTATAAGTAGGGGCAATGTATTCACAGATAAAAAATGTTATTAGCTGTAGATCGCGGCGCGCTTCCTGCTAGAAACCAAGTGATCAATTGTTTTTATTTTGCACAGACTAACTCGCATCTGTGGCTTTGCTTGTATTTTTTTTTTCATTCTATAAATTAGTGTTTGATCACCTGACGGTGTGGAGTGATGTAGTGTTAGATGGTAAAGCGCACTAATTCAGTAATAGCCTAGTCACTCCTAACTTGAGATACTTTTAAAAACAACTCACTAACTTAATAAATCCACTGCTGAAGATATTTCGCAGCATGAGCGAAACTGATCGCTATTGTAGCCAAGATTCTTTGAAGAAAAGCGTTATAAAGTTGGAGGAGAATCAGTAACTGTTGGCATTAGTGACTCCCTTTTACTGTCTGCGCCATCTCCTCGCGGCTGAAGGTGATATCTCTATCGTTGCATTCGATGTCTTTCTGATAGCATTGCTATTGTTTTTTTCTTTGTCGACATATGCCCAGGCGTGGGCGTTATCAGTCAGTTCAGCAGTCCAACTGATAGAATTCAGGTTTTTTGTAGCTGATCATCAATCAACCTTTCTAGTAATCATTAATTGTGTTTGAGGTTATATTTTCGGACGACGTGACCTAAAATTTTAGAATCAAAAATGTTTAAGGACAAAAATTGCTATCAGAAGTTAACCCTATAAAATTAAATGTACAATACGTAAATAGTATATGTTTTATAGTATTGTTACAATACAAACAGACATTCGTATATTGCTATATAGATCGGTGGATGGCGGTCGATGAAGCGCATATAACGAATGGGCCAGCTATGTACATTTGTTGCTATTAAAAGATAAAACTAATCACAATGTGCGGCGGACCGACAACCAGCGCTCCGGCCAGAGCTGCGCCGGCTCGGGAAATACATTATTGGAAGGATCGGGTGAAAGAAACTACGTATTTTTGTTTGCTATTAAGATATCATTGTTATTATCTTGGCATTTCTTCTCCTCGTTAAACATTTTTCACAACGCTAGACATCAAAATTCGTTATTACACATATTATTAATGTCTACATGAATAAATGAATGTTGAACTTGAATCTTGTTACGTAAATAGCTCTCAATCCAAGTAAATGGTGGCAGATGACTGTTTGTTCTAAGCTCATGAGTGCCCATTTTGTCGTACAATTCGATCGCGAAGGAAGTAATTCTAGTGCGGGGATATCAGTAGGCAGCCGTTTTATCTGATGCATCATTGTTATATCACAATTTTGATAGTTGCTAAAAAATATTTTATTACCTACTTTGTAATGTGCCAATTAAATAAAAAATCGAACTTACAAAAATTGCTTGGAAATTGCTTTTTTTTTTATATTTACGGTAGTTTAGCTAAAAGTTCTTAAATTCCAAGGTTTTGCTTAGTCAAGCACTCCACTGTAGCACTCACACAGCCACATGGGCAGCACCAAGCGTGACGCGGAGAGTTGGA
>DWJZ01006570.1:0-12906 GCA_018249125.1 Asbolis capucinus
GCCCATCTTATGTCCAACTAAATCACTCTTGCTCACGGTGCACCACATTGTATTAAGAATTGGCTTTAGAGTAAAACATTATTATAATAGTAATACTCCTCTAGCCGCTGATGGCAACGTTGCTAGACGTATTGCTTATGTCTGCGCCCACTAATGATGCCGACTGAGCGTGATCACCGTTGCTCGTGCCCGTTAGAAATACTTGGTTGGAGTGTTGCTGCGAAAACTGAGAGCACAGAGAAACTTTTAAAGAAGTAAAGTACGCATCCTTGCATGGGTGCTGCCTAGAACTAGGAGTGCTATTAGATGGATGGATTTGGTAAGAATTGGGATCCAAATTTTCTAATTCTAAAGGACGACACGTATTTTAAATCCACGACATCGTGTCGTCTAATACAAAAACTCCTGTAAGTTGTATAAAACAAACGTTACGAAAATTTACACAAAATACATAAATTTTGAGGGTATTGTCGAAACAATTATCGTTGTGGAACCACAGAAAACAGACGTCGGAACTTCGTAAGCAATTTGTAGGTCACGGGGTCTGGATACAGTCCTTGCAAACAATGGATTTTAGAGCTCTGTAGCTTAGTTGGTTTGGGTCCTTGATTCGTTTTCTGGTCAGGGGATTAATTTGTTCATGTGTGAACGCTGCAATTTGTGTTATGTATTCGCACAACACTACTCCATCAATACGCATTGGAGCTGGGTGGTGGAGTATACTCTAGGGATCCTCAGTAAAAAGAGAGAACCATGCTCATTCATAGGCCATTAATGAATTGAAGCCATTTGTGTTGTCTACCAAATACTTCTCCCAGATGAGAGTGTAAGCACTTTATCAAATGGAAGTAGAAGAAGCATTCATATAATTAATTATTAATTTTTATTGAATAGAGAAATTACAGTTCGCTAATCATGACGGGGATGGCCCCGCCCTGGCTCCTCTTGTCACCCTGGTTGTTCTTGATTGTCCCGGTTTACCCTGGTCGTCTAGGTCACCCCAATTTGCCCCGCTATTCTGTTTGTCCTGGTTTACCCCGGTTGTCCTGGTTTGCCCCGGTCACTCCGGTTACCACCTGTAACCCTAGTTTGTTCCGGTTGTCCAGGTTTGCCTTCGTTTGTTCCAGTCATGTTTCACAGTTGTCTCATTTCATTGTCCATATCATTACTCTGAGCGTGACTACGACGTAACCAATTATAAAAGTAATTTATTATATCTAAAATTTTCCTTGTTACCAATTCTATAAATATTTTACAGGAAAATATGCTAAAGAAGAGTAAAATAAATTTGTTATGATTGATTGAAAACGTACCTAATATTTTTTTAAAGTACCTACTGAATGTTTATTAGAAGTAATGAAAAAAATTTCTTTATCTTACGAAATTGTTAAGTACGGGGCAATGGTGAATAACTCATGTTACACCATTGTTTACCCACGTTATAAAACAAAGTTGGCTTTACAAAATTTGGAATTTATCTTATAGATAAATACTATATATGTATATTATAGGAAAACATAGTTTTCCTACGTCCAACGGGTATTTGTGTCAGTCTGTATGTCATATTATGTTCAAAGAATCAACAATGCATTTTCAGCCACGAAGGAACTTAACCACATGCTGACTAAACCACAAAGAGATGAACGAAATACATGAACGAAATACATTTACACTATTTTACAATTGAACAGGCAGAGAGTACCACTTAGGAATACCGTCGGGATTAATCCAGATAAAACTGAGCTCTGACCTCCAATAAAAAATACTTTGTGAGATTCCTTCGCTCGTTGGTCAGCCCCACTATCAGCATGGGTTAGACGGGTCCACTCGGATACCCAGAGCTGGACGTGGGAGAGATGGTTTCACTTGCTTACTGTAGCATGGAAGTGCTTATGAGTTTTTGCTACTCAAGAATTGAGTGAAAAATCTTTGCCATTGCCATACGACTTTCGACTGTTGTTTGCTTATCTCGGTCGCAAATTACAATCGACGCGAGCCATCGCATTGGATGTATCTGCTGTAGTACATGGGGCATACTAAAAGTTTTGCACATCTAGTTAATCCAAACTATTTGAATTTCGAATGTTATATTTTTAAAAAGATTGCAACCTTCTTGGTAATAAAAATAAAAATTTGCGGGAAATCACTTATCAATTGTTTTTTAACACACATCAAAGTTCTACGTACGCAACGAAAATGGAATAAGTTTTATGATTTTAAAAGTTCTTTCTCCGCGCAAGACTGTGCAGATCGTCTTCAAAATGCTTTTGGGAGGGTAGCATCTTGTTTGAACACCGTGAGGCAATGGTTTGCTGAATTTAAGAGCGGTCGGTTTTCTTTACAAAACGAATTTCGTGAAGGGCGGCCTTCAACTGCCGTCAACGAAAATAATGTGGCCAAGAAAACCCGCGGATTACCTATGAGATACCTATGAGGGCTATTGGGGATTGGTGTGAGCTAAATTTAAAAAAAATTACACAAAGAATTAAAAGTTCGGAAACTTTTATGTCGTTGGATCCCTCATAAACTGACAGCGGAGCCGAAGCGGGCTTGCGTGGAATGGTGCTCACAGATTCTACTGAAGTACGACCACGGAGATTCTAATTCCGTTTAACATTGTCACAGGTTTACCCAGAGTGCCACGAAAAGTTCGCGAAAGACAACCAAAAACCGCGTTCTCTTATATCATGACAACGCTTCTTCACACACAGTCAACAAAACAAAGTAATTTTTAGTTTCGGAAAAAGTACAACTCGTTACCCATCCTGCACATTAGGGGGCACCTAGCCCCGACCTAGCACCCTGTGATTTCCTTTTATTTTACTTTTTTCTTAAAACTTTAAATCCATTCATAGAAACTGAATTTGTGATTGTTGACCGGTTTAATAGAATCTTGACTTAAACCATTCTTTTTAACCCTCTTTCTTCCCGGACACTGTCTCCTCTCGAGTCTTGAGAGAGTCCTGAGACTGGAGGCAACAAAAATTACGTAAAGTCGTGGAAATTTACTTTTGTTTAATATTTTTATGCTCTGGAATGGCGAGTCTCTAAAAAGTGACGCCCTAAATTCCGACACTTTTACTCGAAAAAAAGTGCGCGCGACTTGTTTCAGAATTCTCTGAAAATATTCTTGTTTGGTTGTCACTAAACTAACAGTTAATTATTATAGTTAAATAAAAAAATAACGTTTAGCATTATTTTCCAATTTATTCAGTTTTTAAATGCAAACAATTTTGGACTCTATACTATGACCATACTATTCAAATTAAATTGAATAGTTGACAAATTAGACTGGACACGGATCCGTGCTTAGGCGGTTGATCAAGACACATGGATCCGTGCCTCGGCGTTCCAAGGGTTAATATCTACATGCATTTTCTAGCTCTATACGGGGTTACTGGTAATTCGACTTTTTCCTTCTAAAGTCATTTGCCCTTGATAAATTTATTTTTGATTGACCTTCATTTGATTTGACCAAATAATACCCTATCCGAAAATTAACCATTTTCGAGATATTTTGAATTTCCTATATTGTTTTGGTAAAAACTACACATAAATAACCTTAGACCCGATTAAAACAAAAGTATCCAAGCTATATTTTTTTAATATCCAGGTCATAAATTCAGCGTAGCTGAATGTTTGAAAATAGGAGCCGCAAACATGAAAAAAATATCAATTTTTCACGTATTTCGTCACAAAATGGACAATTACTCAAAAAAATACTAGTAATAATGTTGTGCAAATTATTAAAAAAACATCTGCAACTTATTAGCTATCCAACAAAGTATAAAATTTATGATAAGTCATACATCTCTGTTACGATACGATAAAGAAGTGGTCGCCGACGAATTCGAGGGTTGGAGATAATGAGTTATTTGTATTTTTTTCTTGAAAGAGGTTCATTATTTACTGATTAGTATGCTCATGCATTTTGTACTGTTCAGATGCTACTAATTTTATTTTGATTTATCTTTTCAACTTGGCATTTTACTGAACTACTGTTTACGGCTTTCTATTTCTGTGACTCGGCTCGTATACTGGACTCTGACAGATTGTTTACCCGACGTATTGGCGTTAGTTATGGCTTTTACGAACGAAAAATATGCTAATATCCTTTATTACTATGGATATTGAGATGGAGACTGCTACTGCTCATCGTGAATATCTGGCTCGATTCCCTCAACGCCGTGAACTGGACGTTTCTGTGTTCAGGGGAGTATATCGGCGTGTTCTGACGACTGATAGAGTTTAAAGACGACAAAGTGACGCTGGCAGACCTCGAGTATACAACACTGAGGATGAGGAAGAAGTAATTCGCCTTTTTCAGCAAAATCCCAGAACTTCTTCAAATATTGTTACACGAAGGCCCGGCATGTCACACTGGAAAGTGTGGTTTACCATGCATCGCGAGGGAAAATACCCATATCACTACATACCTGTACAGGTAATTGAAGAAGGGGATCCTGTGAGAAGAATGGATTTCTGCTAAATGCCGATGTGGAGGATCCCCTTTATTTGCGAAAAATCTCGTGGACAGATAAATGTAAAATTAACAAAGACGATATAACGAATTGCCATAATGCCCATTATTGGGCTCCTAAAAAAATAAAAATCCCAATAAGAATAGACCAAACGGCTCACAACGCCGATTTTCAATCAATGTTTAGATGGGTATTATCGATAATCATTTGATTGGACTATATTTTTTACCAAACAATCTCAATGCGGAATCATATGAAGCGTTTCTAAGAGAGGAAATGTTTGGGCTCCTGGAAGATGTACCTCTAGACAGAAGGCGTAATATGGTAAAGCAGCATGACGGCTGCCCCGCACATTTAAGACATACTGTGCGGGAATGGCTGGATACCAATTTCCACAACAGTTGTATTGGCAGAGGAGGACCAATAGCGTGGCTGGCAAGAAGCCCAGACTTAACCCAAATGGACTTTTACGTTTGAGGTCAAATTAAACCATTAGTGTACGATGTCGCTCCTATTCCAAACATCGAGGATCTTACCAAACAAAGAACAATCAATGCGGCAGATTATATAACAAATACTTAAACAAATGTAGTAAGTGAAAAGTAACCTTAGAAAAAGAAGGCGTAGGTACTTGTATCAGGAATAGGGGTGACCATTTTGAAAACCAATTGTAAATAAAATTAATAAAAGTTTATTTAACGATACATATTCATTTATTTCAAACCCTTCATACTTTAAAATAACCACCTTATTTACAATACCTATTCTTAGAGTTGAGAATACCTAGTTATTTTTATTACCTTGTTGGACATCTAGTAAGTTGCAGATGTTTTTTTAATAATTTGCACAAAATTATTACAAGTATTTTTTTGAGTAATCTTACATTTTGTGGCGAAATACATGTAGGAAATCGATATATTTTTTTTGGTGTTTGCAGCCCCTATTTTTATACATATTCAGCTACGTTGAATTTATGACTTGGATATTAAGTACCAGTATGTCCACTAATTAATCCTAATTATAGCTTGGAAACTTTTTTATGCTTCGGGTCTAAAGCTGTTCATCTGTAGCTTTTATCAAAAAATAGGCAATTCAAAATATCTCAAAAATTGTTCATTTTCGGATAGGGTATTATTTGGTCAAATCCATCGCAAATGAGCTGCTCTACAACCCTTTAGCAGGAAAAAGTCGAATTACCAGTAACCCTGTATATTGTGCATTTACAATTGGAAATTAAATTAAATAATCAAGTTTATTTGTTTATATGCCTTTATTTAAATAATTTTATAGTTGCAATACAATAAAATTATAAGCCTTTAAAATTATTATCACAAATATAAGGCTACATACATCGTAAATATATTCACTTATATAGTAAACAACAGAAAACAATAGCATTTGTGGAAGCTGGCTTCTTAATTAAGAAGAAAGAAAATATATTCAATTTTATCAGCAATTAATACAAACTAAAGAAACAAAATAAAGTTAAAAAAAAATAGTAAGATAAAACAAAAATAAGATAAGCAAACGAAAACAAATACAATTTGAGAAAAAAGAAAAAAAATGCTAATGTGCTGGCAAGCTATCAGCTGCTGATTTTTAGGGACGACCCATTGAATTTAAAATATGTAACAATCTAACCATGTTGACCATGTGATTGCCGAGCTGATGAGTTAATGGGAATTGAAATAAAATAAATGGTATAAACACAGAAATTTTGTATGATATGATCACCTGCCATCAGTGCCAGCAATATAAAATAATTAAAAAAAAGCCTAAAATTAGTAAAAATACATTACTTAGGTGCACTTTACTATCTAAGACTACATTTCCACTTACCAACAAATTTGACTGTAATCAAATAAAAAAACACTTCAATTTTGTCCAATTATCCACAATATTTTTTTACAAAATTCTTATAAGTTAAATCAATAAAATAAGTTTTATTTACCGGAAGTTTATTTTTATTTACCATCTTAAAAATATAAGTTACATTTTATGTTGGTCATTCAATGAATAACATCTAAAGGCACATTTCAGTCATTACCCAATGATATTGTCCAGGTCATTTTGAATAGATTCACACTGAAGAAAAATTGAATGTAATTCTTTATGAGTTAATTCTATTTCTGTTTCATTTTTACCAGTTTTCAATGACAAATAGGTCTTTGGAATTCTGCATTTTCTGTGTAACTCAGAACTCAATTCGCTATTTAACTTCCAAGATATGTTTATTTCTGTATCAGACTTTTCAAATGCTTTTGAAGCCAATTCATTTAAAGTGGTACTGGTTTCTTCTGACCACACTTTGACAAAGAAATCAGACTTTTCATGATTAAAGCCAACACCCACCAGATCACTTTTTAAGTCGTCTGGCATAAATATAAATTTTAACATTCTCTTAAACACATATATAATAGTTTTAATAGCCAACAACAACTGCTCATCGCTTATTTTAAATATTTTCTCAAGCTTACTTTTTTCTTCTACTGTAAATATTTCAGTGTCTTGTTGTCTTACTTTCGTTAGTATTCTTTTTAGAAACTGCTCAAACTTTGTTTCTTCCAATTGATTGATAATCATTATTCCCTTATTAAGGCTAAAAGAAAGATTTTATCATGTGTAATATTACCATTGTATTTTATCAACATACAGGTAGTCTTTGTAGCGTATAATTCTAAAATAAACAATAAAAAGCGTGAAGTTACATTATTTTATATATACCTAGGGGATGTTTTTATCCAGGTGCAATCCATTGTTACGTTAAATGTTTTTGACTGAAAATTTTTGCTAGATACTTGCTATAATTGAAATGGCATAAAATAAAATCGACTAACAAGTTACATGTAGTTCGCCAGTAAGTCAATAAAGTATAAGTAATTTTAATTATTTCGGTAAATTTGTGTGTGGATCAACTCCATCTATTTTATTTGTCTTTTCTGCGTTTACTTAACAGACAACACAGTGACAGCGAAACCATAGAGTACATGCGACTACATGGAATTGCCAAAATGCATACCATACCATAAATTTCAAAGAATCGGATAACAAAAATTACACCCATAACAACTATGAAATCGATCATTTATATCGATAAGTCCACTTGTGGGTTTCTAAGTTTTCACCAATCCACCGTAGTCTATCCACCGTAGTCAATGGGCCTATTATAAGTTTGTATTATATATCTATTCTGAAGTCTACGTCGTGTCCATATAATAATGTCAGTGTCCACTGACAGAAGTGTCCAGCTGCCACCTATCAACTCAAAAAATATCCCGGTAGCCAAAGAGTACTCGCACGGTAGCCTAAGAGTAAGAGACCTCGAGCCCACAACTCCCCTGACCCAGACTTAGCCGACAATGGCCCTCGCCCACTTCACCCCGAACCCGAGTTTGAGGTTTTAGTCAATCGCAAGAAGCGTAAGAACGCTAAAAGTGCAGTCAAATCTCAGGCCGGTAAAAACATATCTGGGCGGCTCTCAAGCCCCTCCTCCCCCCGCTGACCCTCAGATGCTGCCTTCCAAAGGAAAAACAGCCACAAGCAGTATCCCCAAACCTCCAGCCAGTAATCCCCGCCGTTCTACCTTCGGGACAAGACTCGGTGGGAGGTATTCGCAGAGTCGTGTGACGCTAGAATATTCCAATCACCTCCGCCTCTAAGAAGGGCGCTTCAATACGTATCAAGGTCCCTGATTCTAATAGTTTCCGAGCAATCACCAGGCTCACTTCTCATGATAAAGTTCAATATCATACATACGCCCCTCCGAGGAGCAAAAAGTCAGAACCGTCCTTCGTAGCGTCCTCAATGAGTTGACTAATGAGTCAATTCAATTCAGCTTAATCCAGCAAGGATTCCCCGTAGAGGCCATACTTAAGATACGTAGCCGCTCGGAGAAACAATTTCCGTTAGCTCTGGTCGTTATGACCAATACTCTCTCCGCCAGAGACATTTTCAAGGGACCGCTCACAGTATGTGGGCTTTCCCATGTTAGTGCAGAGTTCCCAAGCAAGCGCGGCTACCCAGGGGAGTATCATCGCTGTCAACTCTACGGGCACACCGCAGCCAATTGTGCAGCCAATCCCAGGTGTGTTAAGTGCCTAGTCGCCCATTTCACCAGCGAGTGCCCCCGCCCCAAAGACGTGACGACCCCTCCGGCGTATGTTCTTTGCGGGCAGTCCACCCACATGGTCAATTACCGCGGGTGTCCGAAAGCCCCGCGTCTCTCCAAGTCCAAGGCCAGGTAGGCAAATAAGGCCAAGTCCAAGGCCCAAAAGATGCCAGATGCCAATCAAGAACAACCTCCCATGTCGGAGGCCAATTTCCCACTGATGAGGAATTGCAGTGCCCGCACAAGGCCAGTTCCGATTCCCTCCAATCCATGGAGGAAAAATCCTTTAACAGGACTGCCCACAGCGGCTCCTTAACCTCAAGCTCAGCCTTCTCACCCCCAGCCGATTGGTGAATCTAATTTGGCTGAGGACATGAAAACGGTTTATGAAACCATCAAAAACATCAACATCGAGGAAATCTCGGTACTCGCCCGCAAACTGAGGGCCGCCAATACTCCACTCGAGCGCGCTATGACCCTTGGTGAGCATGAGCAGTTGCTTCCCTCTTTATAATTAGTATTCCTTCAGACAGTTTTAGACAATATCAGTTACCTCTCATCCTAGTGATAACGTTAGTCCCCGTCCGATGACATTCAATGTTAAGCGGATTTTCCCACGGGAATACTGCTTGCGCCCCGTCTCTCCAAGCGGGGTCGCTTCCGATGAAGGCTTAGAGGCCGCTTGGCCAAAGCTAGCCCAAGGTGGTGTTTAGTGGGTATACACCTAGGTTATCGTGAGTCCCACATAACCAGTACAGCCAGCTGTGTTGGTATGCATGAGTATTCACCACCTCTCTCCCGCGTATCTCCGAAGGGTAGTCCTTTCTACTTGTTTGGACGCAAAAAAAAAGCAACGCAAAGTAACGTGAAAAATTTGTTTTTATACAAAAATTATTTGAGTATATAAATGAAGCTATAAATTACAACAGTGACCGATCGTAAACGTTTCTGTTACAGAAGAAATAATAAAAAAATATCAACCTGCCTTCTTTACAAATTCGCGCTGAATACAACAAGCTTTTTCAATGTTTTAAATACTCATGCTATAGAAAAGACAAAAGGACAATGAAAGCCCGTAATATTACGCCCTTTTTAGCCACTTACGATATGTTGACAGTGCATATGGTATACGTTGTAATTGTACATGAATTTAGGAAAGGCAAGTTAATACGTGTATGACTTATTTTTTTTTTAAGTAAACTATCTTTATAGACAATACTTGCACAAAGACGTAACAAAAGAATACGGCCTACGTCTGCTGTAAAATACGACGGTTTAGAATTTTAGATTACTTCAACGTTGGCAACTTTAAATTCAAAATTCCGCTAAGCTCGTTGGTTCTGCCGTTAAAACTAAATGGTATTCCGTCAAAAATCAATTAAATAAAAAAAGAATATTTTTTTTTTAAAAAAGAACAATTCAAATATTTAATTTTTAAAACTGCAGATTAAAACCCTCTTCATTGTCTTTATCTGTAAGAACAGTTGCTATGGGAGCCTTGGACATAGAGTATGCATTATCTGTAAGTATTAACATTCTGTATATCTATTTGTCAATATTGACGGCAAGCATCAAAATTTGTAAACTATAGACAATTCCTGAATATAAAGAGTGACGTCATAGACACTACTTACTCATACGTCAGAGGTTTTGGCAGCCCGTGGGTGAACTATTTTCTTCATTGTTGACCTTTCCTAAATCTTAGGTGTAAAAATTTCATCGTTAGAAGTAATTTGGTCGTACCATTGTTTCTCAATACGTTTCCTTGATATTATTGACGATGGACTCCGAAGATGACACAAAGGACGATGTGGATTCTGGAAATGAGTCCAGTGGAGATGATGTCGACTTTGTAATGGACGAGACACACAGCGCAAGAGAACGACAAACGGAGCTGGACGAATATCCATATGAGGTGTTATCTACTGAAGAAATCGTCCAACATATGGTTGACTGCATAAAAGAAGTGAATACTGTGGTAGAGGTAAGTGTGTTAGTAGTAAACAATGAACTCTGCTTGAATGAGGTTACTTGTACGATGGTACACTTCACTGGATTCTTTTGTGTTTATACAAAAAATCTGTTGTATTGTACAAAATTTCTAACTTAGTTAGAACTCCATTAATTAGATCAAATAGCTAACTATGAATCTTTATTTCGTTTAACAATAATTAACGACGATAATTCTGAAGAATGTATTAATAAAACTGGATCGTAATAATTATTTGCACCTGTGCATATATAATCAGTATAATTAAACAATATAAATAATAATAATGAGATGAAAAATCATAAGTTTGTTTGTTACCAAGTTTGTATTGCACCATTTGCCAGTAACAACTAGGTCAGTAGGTAAATTCTTATAGGATACTGTATAAGGTAATAAAAGTGCAGATGTCTTTAACAATGCTCAACAAATGCAACATTTATATTCCAATCTTAGATATGTTTGTTTTTTGTTGTAGTAAACACAAAAATAGCTCTTTATTCTGTCCAAAGTCATTGGTCATGCCAATTCAAGGTTATTGATAAGATTGGCAAAAGGTTCTGTTATAGATATTTTTTTTATAATATATTTATTATTTTATTACAAAATATATGTTAAAATTGTGCACACATGTAGCATATCTATTTTACTAATTAATTGATTAATAGCAATATTCTATAAGCCTTAAAAGGTTAAAAAGTACGGTAATAACAACCAATATAAAAAGGTATTCTAAAGAGGGTCAACTATACCATTTTTAAGTGATCTGGGGTTTTGCCACTATTTCTTGATGCAGTATAATAAATGGCTTTCTATGTACGACTACATAGCCTGTGATAATTTTGCACTCATTTCAAGTGGCGTCTTATTACATATATAATTTTAAATTCATTATGGATTCACTCATCGTGGACTGTGTACTTTATGCTATGTTACGGGTACTCACAATATGTTTTCTGCACCACCAAAGTCATAGCATGACATCAGAATATGTTTTACATTATAACAAAGGTTTTGTTATAATCCATTTTTCTCATCTTAATACAACTTGTAAGCGCTGGTTGACAATGTTACCTTATTCTTATAAAACCAATGAAATGCATCTAAAACACTTTTTAATAGATTATAATTAAAGACATAATCAATGTTTTCAGTACTATTTTGGTATACCAATTATTGACAAAGCAAACAGAATATAAGTACATAAATTATATTGTATTGTGTAATGTCTTATAATTTTTCTGTGTTCAAAATTGTACAGAATAATTTATTCAATATACAATTAAGGATTTATATTATTTTGTCATTTCAGCTGTCCTGTAAAAGGAAATTGTACTTATAGATTCATCAAATCCTACTCATATTATATGAAATTAAATTTTATAACTAAACAATTTACAAAGTACAACTTAATATGATGCTTACTATAGTTTAAACTGTGTCACAAGCCTTTATGCCCTCAGACAAGGAAGTTGGGTTCATATTTTATAATCTACAAGGCGTTTTTTGACAACAGTAAAACATGGCAATAGATTCATTGATATAAAGATGATATAACATTTTCGTATTGGTTTTGTTAATAGAGTAACAAGTACATTATAATAGATTCATTAAAATAGATTAAAATTACAATATTTTTAGAGAATAATTGTATACATGTGATCTGTGTTTGTTTGGATGGATGTACTGATGAAAGGACAGTTGGATGGATTCATTCTTCTTCACAAAAGCTACTGAATTGGCAATGAATGAAATTTTGTACAGAGATAGGTTATAGTCTGGAATAAAACATGGCTACTTTATATCAATGTACCTACCACAGCCAAAACCTTGGATGGAAAGTAATGTTATAATTAATGTAAATAAAATAATAATGCCTACTGTATTTCAGATACCAGCAACAACAACACGTATATTACTAAATCACTTTAAATGGGACAAAGAAAAGCTTATGGAACGTTTCTATGACGGTGATCAGGATCAGTTGTTTGCTGAGGCTAGAGTTATAAATCCATTTAGGAAACCTGTCATTCAGAGACCAAAGGTAGGTCCGTCTTGTATATATTTTATATTTAGTATTGATTTTTGAAGTTCCTGTTTGATTTTGAAGTGTTGATGAAGAGTGATTTCCAATAAGTAATATTAAGTTAGGATTTAGTTTTAATTTAAAATGAATATCACAATAAATATGCACTAATAGATAAATGAAATTATAGATAATTATTGAAAGAAACAAGCTTATACATACATACAAGGGGCGGCTGAAAAGTTCTGAGCCTAGGGCATTAAAAGTGTAGATAAAGATCTAAATAAAATTTATTTTTCAATAT
>DWJZ01006571.1:0-12906 GCA_018249125.1 Asbolis capucinus
AGACACGCAGAACAAACATTCCTGTTCATCACAGAAAAGTTTGACCTGGGTGGGAATCGAACCCACGACCTCCGGTGGAGTAGTCAGGTTAACTAACCACTAGACCAACCTCCCTGTCGAGTGTTACGAAGTTTCCCAACATTATTCAATCCATATCTGTTTTTTTTATTTTAAATTGTATTCATTTTACTCTAAAAATCGTTTCCATTATAACAGATAAGAAACAGTCGTAGTCCATTCATAAAAAATGGTAATAAAGAGGAAGGCGGGTTGAAATGCGCAGTTTCTATTATTCTAGGCGTTGCTTGGAAATATTTCTGTGATGGCTTTATTTAGGGCAATGGTACATGTTTGTCATCTTGCCAAGGAACTCGAGCAATAAGTAAAAAATAGGCCAAGTGCAGATTCAGTTATACAATCGAACTTCAACAGTATTTAAACTGATATCACAAACAATTTTGGACTAATATAAAATTATTTATTTGTTTTGATGATCGGTTAACACGTTGAGTGCGGAGCAGGGTCTAAGATACCTCGTTTGTTTCTCGATTGTAGTGCGGCAAGGAAACTCAGATTTCTCTATCATGCGGAGGACATAACTTCTCTTTGAATCGGAGTAGGAAAGGGTTAAATATACATTTAAGATGTGATGCATAAGATCCCACACTTTATTTTATGTACAAATTCCAAAAATAAATAACCTAACCGAGGGCGGTGACAGATTTAGGTTCATCAATTTATTGTTAAAAATAATCGAGACGAAAATCCTTGTTGTTTTTTGACTTCGCGTAAAAAAAATGATTTTAGTCTCGTAAGGGCGGTGGGGTTTAATAGACCTCGTACCAACCCAATATCTGGTTTAGTTCAGGGTTCAAAAAACCCCGTACTGCAGTTAATGGAAAGTATAGCAAAAAACCGTGTCGCAGGGAACGTGTTAAAGTTCAGTGCGGTTTTCGACGACAGACAGTCCAGCAACACTATTGGTTTTGCCAAGGTGTATATTCGTCTGTATGTATCTGGAGATTTCAGGCAATTTTGAACTTTAATATACATATATTATTAAAGTATAATTTGTAATCTTTACCGACGCACCGTTACGAACACAGCTGCGTGCGCTACCGGTTCAGTATCGGTTCCTACGTAAGGCCGTACGGGCTATAAAATCACATACCGCGTGAAACCGCCTAAAAGTAAGCACACGATATATGTAAATGCGACACAGCTCGTGGATGTTTGAAAAAATTAATACAAATAAATAAAATTGTAGTGTCTGCCGAAATCGATGTCTGATCGAAGGAACAAATCAATACAATGATAGTGTCTGTCGCATTAAAATAATCGCTTTTTAATAAATACATAGCTTAAACATACACGGTACAAACACCAAAATAAAAAAATATATAATTTTTGTCTGTCTGTCTGTTTTTGTTCTGGCTAATACTTCACTAGTTTTGACGGAATTTCACTGGCAGAAACCCGATGTAATAAGAGGCAAATAGTAACTAATTTTAAAATATAAGTTATTGTTAAAAGCTTAAAATTTAACAAATGTTAAATTTAACTATGTTAAATTTAACTATGTTAAATTTAACATCAGTTAAATTTAACTAATGTTACTGACTAACTTATGATAATGGTAATCCATTTTTTAAATGAAATGTGAATGAAATCGCGATCACAGCTAGTGACAAAAATGACAATATTATTAAATATCAGATCCTTTGACATGTCACACAAATGATATAACACAAACGAAAGTGAATAAATAAAAAAACCAAAAAAAAAACCAAATAATTTGACATGTAATGTGCGAAAAACAAAAGTAAAATATATTCGCGTGTGCCACGTGCCACCAGGGCTTCTCTCGTGAATCAAACTATCATGATTGATGGTTGCACGAAAGGAACCAATAAGGGCTTAAGGGAGTCGTGTGGGCACGAAATTATATGAGCAAGCGAATATTTTGCATAATAATTACGACAACATTGAACTATTTTGCTTCTAAAAGGATTAAAGGAAAAGAATGAAAGTATCAGTACTTTATATTTTTATAACAGGTGGACTTCGGACATCTGCTCGTTTTTTTCTTATCTTAAAATTATATTGATTAATTTGCCTTAGATCGTATCTAACGCCTGGTGCAACAATGTTGCCAGTGTAGCGCAATGAGACTTGACGCGTTAAATATATTAATTGTTAAAATGAATATTTGTTAACAAAATGATAAAGTAGTTTGGCTGAAAAATAATAATAAACGCACATAGTACGTACTAAGATTTCTAGTGTCATAGATGGTATGGTCAACAAATCTACCCCTCAAATAAAATAAAATCAAAACTAAAAACCACCCTGAACGGGAATCGCACCGGCAGCCTCTTGGCTCAAAGTCTCGCTGCCAATTAAGCAATAAATCTCATTAGTGACCATATAACGATTCTAAGCAACCATCAACATATTGAACTCATTAATAGGCTAGAGATATACCAACCCGTAACTATCCACTACTGGGCTAGGCTCTCCATTCACAATGTGAGGTAAAAATCGTAGTCCACCACGCTGGCCAAGTGCAGTGGACTTCACATACCTTTGAGAACTTTATGGAGAACTCTCAGGTACGCATTCTTCACCATGTTTTCCTTCATCATATCAAGTAATAATCAATTTCTGATACGCACATAACTTAAAATTTAAGGGTTTGCGCCGCCGGGTTTGATCCCAGCACCTCAGGTTCTAGGGACCAGCGTTTAAACCACTGCGTTAACACAGACATATACTAACTGCGTGAACTAAGTCACGGAAGTACTCGTACAAGTACAAGTGTTAATTACTGTTTGAATAGCTTCTCACGCCTGACAGTAACAAGCAGCCCCATTAATACGGCTACATGTACGGAAAATACTGTGCTAATTACCCGTCTCTCTTATCTGTTTATGTTAAACAAATACGTTAATTTTGATATAAACTTTACGAGTTTTGGCTTAAAATAATTTTATAATTTAAACAAAAATATATGTTTGATAAAATTTCGAAGTGTTACCACATGGCACAACTACATATATTTAATTATAAATACATCAAAATAGTACAATTAGATGTTACTCATTGTTAATAATATAAGGTTTGTATTTAATAAAAGTAATTAATAAGTAAAAAAGGTATAATTTTCTGAAGAATTCATTCACTCCCCTTTCAATTTAAAAAAAAAACATGTGAATCCAAAGTAACTCATAACAATAAAAGAAAGTACTTAATTGAAATATAAACAAGTCTGATAAACAAATTGCGTTAAACACACAATAAAAGTCGAACGTAAGGCAACGTCTACAGGCTCCAACAAACGTTAAGTTTAATTTTCCGCAGCCCGAAGTGAAATCAGATTAGAGGTAAAACACAAATTGGTTTTACTATCAATAAATCCAATACAATAAGGAAGGCAGCAATAAATAACTAAATGCTCGAAACAACTGCCAACACCTACAGGCGCGAGGCTTCGTTGAATTCGCAACATTTTAATTTATTCTGTCTCTCACTTTGCTAACAAAATGGGTGTTCAAAAGTTTATTTCGAATGATTTATTCAAATAATTAGCTAAAATAATAACGTTTTAGAAACTAACTTCTGTTTCGATGTTTTATTCCGTACTTTGTCATATATCATGTTCGTACTTTGTCATGACTATTAAAAATGGATGAATAGTTTTATTAGTCTTCAAAATATTTTTCCAACACAAACAAAAGCAATGTCAAAATACACATTGATTTTACTAAGGATAAATCCGATATAACAAGGAAGTCTCCAGCAGTAAATACGAGTACAACGATGTTGGAAACGGCTGTCAATATTTTACTGTTATATGTCATGTTCATACCATTACCGTACTTTGTCATATCTCATGTTAGCATTTTGGTATGAGTGTATTATTTTATAACAAGAGCTTTCAAAGTTATTAGAATTTTTATGATTTATAGGCAGTCATATTGCAAGTAAAATAAAAATTGGTTTCACAAGTATAGTTCAGTATAATAAGGAAGCGTTCAGCAATAAATAAAACGATGCTCGAAACAGCTGCCAACACCTTCCGGACGCGAAGCTGCGTTGAAATGGCAACATTTTAATGTATCCTATCGGCTACCAACGGTGCTAAAAATAATTAAACTGTTAATTTAATTTGAATTAATATAAATATACGATAGAGTAAATAGACTAAAGTATAAAAGCATATACAATAATAACGATTGTTTTTAGCAGTACTTTGTCATATTTCAAGTTTGTACTATGTAAGTGATATTGACGAAGGAATAAAATTGGAATAGAATCCCGAACTTTTTCTGTATTGCAATTCTCAATTAAGCCTTCATTAATGAGAATTTAACAGCAGCCTTTAGAAACTCAAGTGTTTTTAAATCACGCGTTAAAACTTTCGAAGTCTCGGTTTCCGCAAAAGTAAATATTTTTTATAACTAAAAGAAGAATTAATAATTAAAGTCATAACTATTTTTTTAAAAAAAGTTGATTTTCAAAAAACAGCATTACCAAAACTCATTAAATATTGAAAATCTTACAGAAAGAAAGGCTACATGTACATTCAAACAAAACTGATGATGTCCGTCTATATACCTACCTACATCAGTAACACCATCAGTCACTAACGCGTTGCCATCCTTAAAGCAAGATTTACGTTGTATTTAAGTAATATTGGAAAATTGTGTACATACATACATAACGTTCCGACTTTATGTCCGCTTATGTTTGACAGGCCGGTTGGTCTAGTGGTTAGTGAACATGACTGCTACATCGAAAGTCGTGGGGTCGATTCCCACCCATGTCAAACTTTTCTGTGATTAACAGGAATGTTTGTTCTATGTGTCTGGGTGTTAATGTCTATATAAGTATGTATTTAAAAATATAAATGTATGTTTATCAGTTGTCTGATCACTATAGAACAAGTTAACGCTTAGTTTGGGGTCAGATTGGACAACTCCAACGATATTTATTTATACGTGTACTTTGCTCATGTGAAAAAAATTCAAAAAAGTTATGTTGACATTGCCCTTTGCTTAATGTTCACCAATTTTATAGAGAGAAAAGTTTTGTAGTTTTTTTTGTAAAATGTGATATATTATATTATCCCGAAAAATAATAAGGAATTTTCTTAAATGAGTTTTCGAAGTGAAGTTGGGGCAGTTACGAGTAAATATTACAAGTAGTGTATTGCACTACAAAAATACAATCTTAGTGCGGAGGCAAAGAAGGCAAGGGACTGACTAAATAAAGCAAAGTTATTGGCCGATTGAAAATTGCGTCCTATAACAAATTACCATTCTCAAGGTCAATTGGTCTAATGTTTTTCCAGAAATACTCCGAAACTACAAGGTTACGTAGGTTATAAAAGATAAAGTCTATAACTGGATTACAGAGCTGTTTAATTGGTCCTGTATCTTGTTTGTTCAGAGGATCTTGTTATAGAGAGAATGACGGAATTGAGAATCTAGGCACGTACCGTCTTATTCTTAGATACTTCTCAGATTTCCCTTCAGAACAGGATAAGAAGTTATTTTTATCATGTATTGGATTTGTCATAAGCAGGAGGCGTATACCACATGAATTCTAAGCAAAGATTTCAAGCCAGGACTTTTTAGAATCTGCAAATACTTCGGACCATTTTCATTGTACTTGATTAGAAAAAATCTTTTATACGGGTAAACTCACGATATGTGTAATTCAATATTTCGGCTGAGTAGATGTGATGGAGTCCATGTAATTGGGTCAAATAGCTAAAATACAATCATTATCCAAACAAATATTTACGATATATTTGTCAAATGTTTCTTACAATACTTCTTACTAACAATAAGGAAATGCTTAATAACTACCAGCTTGATTCTACCAGCAATTCCTATTCGCAACCCTGAACAATATTTTAGGAAATATATTTGTCAGATACAGTGACAGGCAGTAGATCCTTTTACCATATACTCAAATATTTACCTTTCTACCTGGGTATGAAAATTCAGTGAAATAAGTAATTTCATTTAAATATACTATGTCCTTCCAGTGTCCACCAGCGGTATCGCCCGCGGAGTAGATACATTGCTAAAAAGTAGCTTATGTATTATTTCAGACTATAATCTATCCCTGTGCTAAATTACATCCAGATCAGTTCAGGAGTTTTTGCGTGAAACTGTAACAAGCATCCATCCATACAGAACCACAAACTTTATATTTAGAATATTTGCAGGACTTGCAAATTGTGCAACAAATTTCCTTCTGAGGTATTGCTTTCGTCCGCCCTTTACTCTGTAAAAACAATCCTTGGAAAGCTACAGTTCTATAGAAATATAATTTCAAACAGTAAATTTTTAAATGAACGCTCTACAACAATATATTTTTGTAATTTAAACATTCGAAATGTAAATGTCCAAATAAAACTCCTGAAAATGAAACGACAAAATAAAACATTCGAAACTTAAATGTCAAATATTCGAAATTCAAAGGGAATACATGATTTAAATGCAACGGCTGTTAAAGATAATCCTTTATAGTTTAATGTGATGTAATATCCGTTAAGCGCAACAAGTCCACGACTGATCAGATAAGCTCCAGCTCGTTCACCGGCGACTTAGCCGTGTACGACTGACTGGCTTCCCGTTTATAAGCCTCACTTGTTGCAGAAAACAAAGACTGTGCACTGAATAGTAAACTTTTCGCTGTCATAGCCTCTGAGGTAAAATTCCTTGAGACGTTCACTTATATTTGTCTATTCCCTTCCTTCCCACCTTGCCTCCACCAATCTGCACTGGAACAGCGAACTGGAGTATCTGACCTTAATGTGAGGTAAGATAGCTCATTAATAGGCCATTAATGCGTTGAAGCCATTGTTCCATTCGATTTGTTAATTTTCACCATAAAACTGAATTGATTTTTATTGCCATTAAGATAAGACTATATAAAAGCCACGTTTGAAAATAACTAACTGATCCATACAAAGTCGTTAACGTATTAAATCGTTCTTTAAAACAGAATGACTTATGAACATTGCGGTTTTTTCATTTATCGTCCACCCAGCTGTCTCGACCTAGTATTAGTTTGCTGTCTCGCCACTGTACTCATTAAGTGATAGAGACTCATAACGCGCTAACTATAGCGCAGCATAACCAAACCTGTGCCTTGCAATATTTTACATACTACCCAACTTCCTGTGATTTGACGCGTTTAAATATGCACTGTACAACTGAACAGCAACAAAGGTGGTATGCTAAACGCATTGAGCTTATCTTCCAGATAACCTTCAGGCAGTGTGGGTTGTGAAGGTTTAATGATGTGACGATAAGGATAATGTAAGATAAAAAATATTTACTTACGAGAATGAGTTGATGCTTTACGTTACGCTGTTGTCCTATCGGATTTTATAAATCCTATGCATTTAACTAAGAAGTACGAAGGCAAGGGATGACTTAAGAGTCTTGACTGTTTCAACGTTTTGAATAGCCGCCCCATTGTTGACCACAAACTTCTTCAAATTCCTTCTTCATTGGAGCAACGTAGTAGAGTATCATGAGAAGAGACCTGTACTAAGTAAATCATTATTGGTTGACGCCGATGCATGACCACAATCTCTCATATTAGAAATTTTGGTAAATAAAAATTAAATTCTTACTCTTTCGATGCTTTTCGCGACCTCACTGTCTCACATCGTTACTGGCTAATGACCCAGACACGGGGCGCCAGTACACTGGTCCTTAAATTAGTCCTTTTATCGCCAATGACGCTCATTATCTATTTAGCTTGTCTTACATCCTTTGGAAAGAATTGTAAAGAATGGTGATATTTTACGCTTCTTTAAAAACTTTTATGGACAATTTTCGAACAAGTATGTCCGAATTATTGTAATCATTCTCCTATGTCGTTGTTGTTTGTTATTATGTAGCCATACTGAAACACTTTCTAGAGAAAGATCTTCAAAATCCAAGAGATTTGGATAAAAAACTTCTACGAACCCATTTCGGATCGAATTGATAAACCACGCTCCAGAGCAAAATCATAATTACCCATTGGAGCAACGCTTGGATCCGAAGAAAAGCCATTAAAAGTAATTTCAACAGTATACCATTAATAAGGCTCAATTTACCATATTTCTCAGAAAACGCGGTTTCGTGACTAAACTGGTCGGTGAAACTAATGGTAGGCATAATTATATCTAACCTTTCAACTTTTCCGTCTCTAATATTTGTTGGAACATTAGGTAGGCCTAAATAAAAAGGATTGATTAATGGTATTCCCGTACAATATGCCATTGGTTCTGAGACTTTAATACGTAGCAAACTTAACAGAATCAGTTCTGATCTAATTATCGATGGACTGTAGGTTACTTGTTTGACGAAAGTAATTCCATTCCCGTTCCGTGCTTCCGTTCCCTGCTTATCATAAGCCTCTCTTAATTTGTCCTCTGTCACTCTGACCGGTCCTAAGCTCTGAAGCCATTGGGTGCTCGCTGTCTTATAGAGGTTGTCTATCCACATGGCCGAGGGACGTATTCGATGTAACTTTTTTGAAACACAGTCTCCATTTTTTTCGATTTCAAAAAGAATGTATACTCATACAAAATCATGGCTGTGTAATAGAAATTCTTTTCGAATCATAGCCGAAGTAAATAAATTTAAATAAATAAATATCTCAGGACATCTCACACACGGCCATCTGATCCCAAACTAAGCGTTAGCTTGTACTGTGGTGATGAGACAACTGATAAACATACACATATAGTTTTAAATGCATATTTATTTAGACAGTTTTACACCCAGACACACAGAACAAACTTGCTTATTACAGACAAGTCTGACCTGGGTGAGAATCGAACCAAGCGACTATGTACTGACGTTGAAATCGGCACACACATAAGACCCTATGCTTTACCAAAAGACAAGTGAGTGCAAGTATTCATTTTATAAAACCGTAACCGTATCTTCGCCTACCACATGTATGATAAAAGTGAAGAAACGTTTAATTTATATTGCAAGCATTTTAATTAGGATATGTAAATTTTAAATTCAAGGTAAACACGAACACGGTTCACTCAGGAGCTTGTTACGAAAATTCAAAATATGTATAATATTTTGCCTTTTATTCCTTTTCATTATAAAATTTCAAAAAATTGAGATACACATTTTTCATTAATATAAATAAAGAACGTTTGTTGCAGATTCCAAGCAAATCGGTTGATGATTATGAAAAATGATTTATGAAAAATCCCATACAAATTTACTACCTCTACCCCAAGGAAATCCGGGTATTATTCAGAATAAAATTATCCTAAAAGTTAATCCGAGATATATGTAAGTAATAACTCTGCCAAGTTTCATTGAAATCTGTCCACGATTTTTCACGTGATACACGTTCAGGCGGACAGACAATAATTGTAAAAAAATATTTTCGTGCTCTATTTCGATATAAGAGTGCCCCATCATTAAAAATTTGAAAAAATATAATATTTACAGAAATAATGCACTTTGAGTTTTATTATAGTATAGATAACTATCTTAATATTGCTTTTAAACGTAACTTCGCTGATTTACCTTGAAATGTTTTTGAAAACGAACCTCACAGCATTCAAAACAAACATGAATCTGCTCTAATTTGAAAGTTATCTCATTTGCGGTGGTATGAAAAGAAAGAGACAGAATTTCTCCACTTATTCATAGCATCGTCAGGTCACTCGAGATTAGCGCGTCAATTACAGTAAATAGAACTCAAAAAGAGGCGAGTAAAATACTAAAGCGGCAACTGTAGGATATATTCGTCTTCAAGCTTTTTACACAGAAAATGAAAAAGATCCTTTAATAAGATCCCAGTTTTTGTGCCAGTTTTTCAATTACTCCAAAACATTTACATATACATATAAGAGTTGTTGAAGGTTTCAGTTACTGCCTGGCTGCAACGTAGCTGACTTTTACCCTGCACAATGTGATCAAATTCCAAACCCAGCGTTAGGACAGTTAAAGATTGTAATATTTATGTTATTAATATTACAAATGCAAAAGTTTGTGGGGATGGATGGACATATGGATGGATGGATAGATGTTCTTTACTCCTTCTGACAATAATTACAGAACAGATTTGAATGAAATTTGGTACAGGGATAGATTATAGTCTGGAATAACATATAGGCAACTTTTTATCAAAATACCACTCGGAAGAAGCCGCATGTCAATGCTAATATTACCTTTATTTAAAGAATTACTGAACGATACATATTTTCATTGATTTTGTAAGTAATCTAATTTTTAATAGAAAATGTCCGGTTTGTATGAAGACTGACAAGCCCAATTGATTCAGTTAACACACAAGGATCGAATTTGGTTCATTGAGTTTCAAAATTTTCGTGTTCTATTCTATGAAGTACAAGTGGTTGTGTTTAGATTCTGGGTCAACTTAATAATATTTTCAACGTGACGTAGACTTTTCATGGATCGCAGAACTAAATCACACACTCTAAACTCTAAGTCTCACACACACAAACACGGTAGGGTAGCGGTGATTGGGGTAGGACCACCATTTCCAAACAATGCCTGAGGGAGAGGGAGAGTCTGAAAAACAGCGCTGTATTAGGCATCTCGTGACAGCACAAGCTGAGACTCTTCCTTTGACCATTTTATTATCAGCTATTTTACTCAAGATAGATTTTTACTGGATTGAGTGCGTGTTATAAAAAATATGTGCTTTTTAGACAGCTTTAGTTGTAACAATTGCCTAACATTGTCCTGCCCTCCCATCCTCGTTACGCCCATGTCAATATGGTACAAAGATACCCGCACATCTGCGATAATATTGTCAATAAAATATGTATTGTCAATTATATTGTGTGTGTGTATGTATGTATGCGTGCGGTCTATTTAGCGATATTTTATTAACTAACATATGTAAATTTCAATTTTATTATCACAATATTAAGCAGGTGTAAGGTAAGTCTTATTTATTTTGAAACTGTCAATAATCAAAGCAGTAGTCCATCACGTCACAGATAACGAAAATTATATTGATGTCGCAATTAAGAAGACAGTAATGATCCCTATACTCTGTGTAATTGAATAAAATTAACAGCTGAAATCATGTAACAAGGGTACCTGTATTACAGTCGTATACGTCATTACATTTTATGACGTCATTTCCCAGCCGCTCATTACGCTAGTCATGTACGTATAAACCGCCTATTAAAATTTACACAAACCTACTACAGATGAATTGGGAAGAATCTTTAGAACGAAAAACATAATTATAAAAAAAAAGTGTTTTCGAGCTCGTGCTTTGTTTGCTTCGTGCTTTGTTTTCGAAAAAAGTGTTTTGTTTTACTGAAATTCACAATATTTAAGAAAAGAAGAATTGATACAGAATTGAATGAATACAGATAATAATGACTAATAAAGTTACGTTTCAATTTTAAATATTAGAATCCAAGCTGTATTAAGATACCAATCCAGATGTTACACATCATGTCTACTTTTATCTTGAAATGTATTTGACCATGAAATAGCATGATAATTCATATCTGAATTATCAAAAGGTTAAAAATTCAAAACGTGACACGTTACAGATAACGTAAGTGGTATCGATGCAGCAATTCGATAAACACTAACAGCACCTATACTTTGTGTTATCGAATAAAATTAACAGCCGAAATGAAGTAACAAGGCTATCTGTGTTACAGAGTGTACGTCATTGCATTTTATGACGTCGTTCACAGCCACTTGTTACTCTACATTAATGTACCTATCTCACAATATAACTGGTCAACCGCCTATAAAACTTTGCACAAAGCATTCAGAATTTAGAAGATTGAAAACCAAATACAAAAGTAGCATTGAGAAACTTTGGATAAAAAGCGTTTGGTTTTACGGTTTTTTTTTTCTTATTTAAAGACAGAAGAATTGGTAGTAACTTTGTTAAAGAAGTAAAGAACTTTGTAAGTTTATTTTGATTGGTTTATGGGACAATTTTCGACTTGAATTATTTTCAAATATTACCTGATATCAATTTAGGAGGTAATTCTACAACTTAACAAGGTGTTTTTTATTTAACATATTTCTCCACAGTCTCAGTTTTGAACACAAAATTACTTGAACTAATCAAGACTGATTCAGATCTTAGAATGCTTCGGTTAACATTCTTCTTAAAAAGGTTCCGTGGTCGATACCACGTGACCGTCTGATTAAGACTGTACATCTCTCTATAATTCTTCTCAACAGCACAAAAGTTACGACTAAAAATAAAAACAAAACACTTTCAGCTCAATCATAAATAAGTCAACTTTGCAATACAAATGCAAGTTTTATAGTATTTTAATATAAATAGTAGGTATGTAAAATTTTTGAGATTACCATAAAATACACAGTTTTACGATTATTGACTGACAACTTTTTGAGTTATGCACGTAGAGCGCTCGGGCCGACCAGCTATAAAACGAAGCTCCCGATATTAGGGTTTTATGCGAGGAACAATGGTACTTGTCACTCTTAAAATAGATGTCGTAAAAATGTTATGCCCTTTCTAACGTTTCTACGAACTCCTGAATTTATTTATCAATTAAATTTGACATAAGGGAACAAATGAAATAATAGCTGTTTTGTGTCTAGCAAAGAATTAGGGTTCTGTAGTAACAGTATTTTCTTTGAAGGGCACTTAGCTCAGTAAGAGGATTAGGCACATTAATTAATCCGTGATTACTGTCAAGTCTACATAAGGATTTATTTTATACATGTGCACCGTATACAACACACATGTTCACAGCTGTTTACAGTTATCTATAAATGAATAATGCTTAATTCAGTTGACTAGTAACGGTTAAAAGTCCTGTAAAAATTGTGCTTTATCTACTAAATTATCCGCAAATTAAAGAATATTAAAAAAGGATCT
>DWJZ01006572.1:0-12903 GCA_018249125.1 Asbolis capucinus
TTTCAAATTTGAAAAGAGGAAATAATCGCTAGGAGCCAGGTCTGGACTGTAGGGTGGGTGGTTAATTTTTCCGTATACTGTCTCAACGAGGACACGCCTTGCGACTCGCGCAGTGTGGACGGACGCGTTGTCTTGCAAAAACAGGATTCCTTTCGCTAGTTTGCCTCTCCTTTTCGCAACAACCACTTGGTGCACTTTTGTCAACAATGCGGCGTAATAGTCTCCATTCATTGTGATATTTTTAGGAAGGTAATCGATGAACAAAATTCTTTCGAAATCCCAAAAAACAGTGGCCATGAGCTTGGATGCCAATCTTTCCACTTTGAACTTCGGTGGCGGCTTTTCTCCCTTTTCTATCCACTGTATTGACTCCTGTTTTAACTCCGGATCATACTGTCAAATCCATGTTTCATCGACAGTAACAATGCGAGAAAAAACTTCGTCATGATTATCGCCACAGATGTCCAAAAACTCCTGTGAAGTTATGACTACTACTTGTCCAGCGGCGTGAGCATTTTCGACACCCATCGCGCGCACACCTTTTTCATGTTCAACTGATTATGCAAAATATTGCCGATTCGTTCCTTGCTGATGCCAATAGATTCAGATATCTGCCACAGATTAATTCGCCGGTCGTCTAGAACATTTTTTTTTTCACTTTTTCAATGTTTTCTTCGGTAACGGCGGTATTTGGTCGTCCAGACCACGAATCATCTTCAAGCGACTCTGCCTTACTCGGCTCCAAAGTTTTACAGTCGCAAACGAATTCCTCATAAACTGCTGACATCTCTTCAAATATTTCAATCGGTATTTTGGACTTCTTTTTAAGGAATTTGATGACGGCTCTGTACTCCAATTTCGTGCAATGCGCTGATGACTTTTACGGTTCAATAACAAAAAGCGTAATGATGTTAATCCGAAGTGTTAACTACGCCCCGCAGGGGGCGTGCGGAATCGTTCGGGACGTTTTGTGCCCTTGCCGAGTATTTCAAACGCGGCACGTCAAAATGTGCCAGTCCTAGAGTGGGTGGGGGCTTGCCAGCCTCCCCGTTTGTGGTATTTCATCCGGGGTGTTACATCCGACATGTCAAGTCCAAGTAAGTAGCCTTTCGGCCGCGATGTCAAACACGGGGGTTGCTTCACGCTGCCCGGGCGATCAGGCCCTTCCAGGTGGGTCCCACTGGTGGGAAGGTCAGCAAGAGCGGATCAGCGGCCGGGCAGCTACTATGAAGCCCCAGCGTTGGTGTTGCCCTCCCCTCGCGCAATCAGCAGATCGCGCGGGAAGGCTCGGCTGTCGGGAGGACAAGCATGGTGTGGCGCCAGGTCCCACCGGTAGTAGATCCGCGAAGCATCAACACGCTCGAACATTCTTCGCGCCAGGTACTTCATCCGTTGGGACCACTCGATATCCTAATTGAGGAGCTTCAGAATAGGGTCTCGCTGGGTCGTTCCTCACGGCCTGCGTTTTCCCTACATTCACCGAGAACCTCCAGCTGGCGAGCCAGCTGGGAAGGGCATCAAGCGCGCGCTGCATCTTGACGATGGCGTGGGGCATGGAGAGCGACGTGGGGACATACGCCACGTCATCGGCGTACAGGGCGAGTGACGCCCCTCCTGCCGCCGGGATGTCGTCGGTGTAGCAGGCGTAGCAAGCCAGAGACAGACAGCTCCTTTGGGGGACGCCAGCTGCTATTGGGCGCTCCTCCGACAGGGCGCCAACCACTGCTCTACTGAAGCTCCTTCCTTGCAGGATCACTTTGACGGAACCTCTTGGCGCCGACGTCTGAGAGATCTTGTAGATCAGACCATCGTGCCAGACTCGGTCGAGCGCCTTCTCCATGTCGAGGAACAATGCACACACGTGTCTCGCTTGTTGCGTGCGGCGGTGATGGTGTGCAGCACCCTCTACAACTGAAGGGTCGTGCTGTGTTCCGGCCGGAACCCAAGCTGCTCCAGGCGAGGCGTGAGATGTGGTGTTAGCTTTTGCAGCAGGAGGTGCTCGAAGATGTTAGAGAGCGTCGTCAGAAGCGTGATCGGCCTATAGCTCTCGGGCTTCCGGATGCCTTCCCTTGTTTGGGGAGCATTATCACCTGCCCCATCTTCCAACTCTGAGGAGAGGTCCCCGTGCGAATAATGCCGTTAAACAGCCTAGTTGCGGCGGCGATGGTGACGCGCGGAGCAAGCTTCTATGCCCCGTTCGGAATTCCGTCGCCGCCGGGGGCCTTCTTGGGAGGTAATCGATGGTGGTCTCTACAGTTCCCTGGGACAGGATGATAGGCTGCTCCTCCAGAGCTATAGGCCGCAAGACGAAGATCTTGATATGGGCCTCAACTGCCACTGCCTGCTACGTGCTCCGTCTCGTCTGTCGGATTTGGGCGGAACTGGCGTTCGAGGTGTTGGGCGAAGATCTCCGCTCGATCCTCCGCCCGGTACCGTAGTGTACCGTCTCCGTGGCACAATGGGCGCACCGAAGTTGGGGTATTCTGGAGTGTGTGGCACAGTTGGTGTAATGCTGTCCAGTCCTCATTCGCTCGATCTAGATGTGGTTGTCTGCCAGCGCGACCGCAAGCGCTGTATCTTGTCCAGGAGAGTCCGGATTCCATAAGGCAGCGGGGGCAATCCCCCCTGAACAGGGGCCTCTGTTGAAGCGGCTTGCATCGCATTCTGCACACTACAGCTGTACTCTGTACGCTGTATTCTCTACGTAATGATGCTAATAACATGAAACTTGACTTATATACTCCTTATGACACCTGCACTTAGTGGTGTATTGTGCGAGTCATTAATAAACATGAAGCCCCTCGTAGATACCGCTATCAAGTGGTTCGATTATTATCAATTTAATTCTTTATCTTAGTGCATAACACGATCTACTCTTCACAAATATGACACCTACAAATACGACAGGAATAGTTTATTGTTCTAAGATGGCGCTATGCGGCAATTTGTACTTTTACGTTCCATTTCTATTGAGTTGAATATATGCATATTTCAACTCAATTCTTTTTATTATTAGATGTCAAAATAAACACAATATGAATAACTTTAAAACTTCTCTGCATACTTATTATTTACCAGTGCCATCTAGTTTTATCGAGACGGAACCAACGAACAGTGTTCTTACCACAAAAACTTAATACATGGCAGTCTCACTCTCGGCCCTTCCAGATTAAATATCTGTGCCATCTACATAGGTTTCATTATTTTATTATCCATTAGGGTTTTTTTAATTTTCAATTCAATTTCTTTTGAGTCTGGTATGCATATTTCATCCTCAGAACTACCTATCGAGCTTGAAAGCCATCTCAAGCTAGACAACACTTGAGCCCTGACTCTGCGCAGCGGCAACTTCCGCCGTCCTGACCTGCAGAGCGCACTGCATACAGGCTGTTACCATGCAACACATACTGTGTAATGCTGCCGTGTTATAAGGCGCCCGATAATTAACGCGACTTTGTTATCAGTTCTTGACCAGCGACTAACGCAATGATTTCACCTCGTTCCACGGCGACGACTCACGATCTTAGCAGTTTTGAGCACGACGTCATTCCCACTGGTTACCGTCACCACTTACTTGGAGAAAACCATTAAAAAATATGATAAATACATTGGCATAAACCAGTGAATTATGGGAGTTAAAATTAACCTAAATTTATACGTGCTTACTTAGACAGTGATAGTCTAAAGATTTAATCTTGGTTTCTGAGTCTGGGTTCAAATCCCGCGCGCATCTAATTATTTTAAGTTATGTGTGTATTAGAAATCGGGTTGTTTTAAGTGTACGTCAAATAACTTATCACCTATCAATTTATGTTAAACAATTAAACTTTTTTTACATCTGATAAATGATTGCACTGTAACCAAAACTGGATGGAACGATTGGTGCAGGGCGCAGTTGAGGGCAAAAGATGACTGGCTGCTCTCCAAGACGGTGGACGGAACTAATTAAAACTGTGACGCATTTTAACATCAACGACTGTTCTCACTGCGCCACAAGTAGAACTGCGTGGCGCTGCATCGCTAGTCGAGCGGTGACGCAAAAATCGACCACTCTGCCAAGACTGCACGCCTTAGAACAAGAATCAAAACTAGAAAGATGGATAATTCGAAAACATACATCAACAGCCTTTAATATATTTTTTCTCAAATACGCACCTAAAAAGCTGCTTGATTTACAAAAATACTGATTGTGTATCGAACTAACCCGACTGTACGTACGGAATATATACATACAATGGTAACAAATATTTTTGCAACATATTTTCAATTTCATATTTCAAAATTAGCTCAACACAACAAATAAATCTTATTAGGTTAGGTTAGTGATGTTTGATTTAATAAATTGCAATATAAAATAATAATAATATAACGATGTAATGTTTGTTGTGCACTATTTATTATTTTATATGCATTCATCAAAAAGCTTAACATTTAAATAAAAGAGTTGCGCCATATACTTTGATTGTTGACAAAATGACATTAGTTTGAGTTGCCAATTTTAATATACAATCAGTATTTTTGATTGAAAAAGAGATTTTTATATAAAAACCGCGGTTTTTTTGTTTGCCTTCACCTAATAAAGGAAAACATCGTGAGAAAACCGGCACACCCGAGAATTGCTCATAAAGTTCTCGAAGATGTGTAAAGTCTACCAATGGGGTGGTTCGGCCCGAACCCCTGACGTGAGACCTAGTAATGGAACAGTAATTATTGCATTAACGAGTACGTAAGCAGTCTTGCTTATAAATAAATACTTGTATGATTTTCATCTTTAAACTCTCTTCTTTACAGGTTCAGAGTGTTGATATCGCAGCATTTAACAAAGTATAATTTGATGTAAAGATTTAATAAAGTTTTTCATTATTTTATTTATGGTTTTTATTGAAAATATTTCGAAAAAAACATTTTCTCTATGCCTATAAAAGAATTTATAAAATTTGGAACCTAACTGGGCCACAGTAATATCCTTTAACCTACTAACTGCCGCAGTATGCATATAAGCAACTTATCATTTTTGAGCCCCTAACGCCACAGTTGTAAATTCGCAACTAAAGTTTACGTAGGTAGTGATTTTCAATCGTATTTTTACTTACGTAGCAGCAATTTTATGATAGTTTTAAAGACCACCTTTTGTCATTCAAGGAATTTCGTTCATTTCCCTAAAATGATGTACGCAAAGCACCAAATTAATGGTGAAAAAAATTATTAAAGCCCACCGCAAAACGCAGATGCGACCTTAATTTGTACCGCCAGAGTTGTGCAAATACAACAGTAGTGATAGGACACAAGTTTATTTATTATTACTTTATTTTACTGAAATACTATAGCTACAAATAAGTTAGGCATTTAAAATTAGAAAGTAATTCAATGCTTGTTGCTGTTAATTCCATTTCTAACTATGACACCTAAAACTTCACATGATTTATGGTATATACATGCGGTTGCATATGTATTATATAGTCTTTCCCATATATATATGCGGTCACACGCGGTTGCGAAGCGAACTCATAACGATACTAGTGAGGGTGGTTAACAATTATTAATGAATTAGTGGGTACCATCAATCATTGGTTGTTGTGGCTGTGTTTAAATTGCAAATATCGAGTGCAGAGAAATTAATAAGGGTTTTAGAAGGTTACGAGGGAGATGTAGAATTTTTTGTGACCGATAATGAGTTAGAAGAGCAAGAGGTATGAGATACACTTTGATTTATTCTTCTTATTATAAAAATAGGGATGTATTGGTTTTTTTCCCACTCGCCCCATGTTATTTTTTTTATTTTTTAGAAAAGTGAATGCCTTTGGACTGTAGAGGAAACGTCGCCAATCATACAACCATTTAATGATTTTATCGCTGGTTTTTCATCAGAAATAAACCTTTCGACCGCTTCTAGTGAACTAGATTTTTTTTAATACTTCGTCGATGACAGTGTGGTGGCTGAGATAGTCAGGTGTACCAACAGGTATTACCAATTTTTCGTTCGACGTGTCGATATACGAGAACATTCGAGAACCCATGGTTGGAGTGACGATGCGAAAGACATTTATTTGTTCTTTGCGGTAATAATGTTATTTACCAGAAACAATATCGATGAGCAATATCGATAATTGTTGCTGTTGTTTGTCTCGAATGCTAGCGCCGGGGTTGTATAAATGCAACAATAGTGATTCCAAAAGCCGGATTTTGTAGAATTACGAACTAAACTCTATCATGGCTTTGGCTTTGTCTATGGACATGGTTAATGGTTTTTTTTATGTGGGTAGTATTCATACTATTTTTATGAGGTTAATGAATTAAAAAAACATTGGCTTCTCGTAAAAACTTATATTTTTACTTTATTCTTAAAATCTAGTTTGTAATAGGGATTGGGTCACAGCACTATAGTTGACCTTGAAAATATGTTTTCGACGCTAGGGGCACATTTTTTTGCAGGATTGTGTGGCGGTTAATAGGTTAAATTTACGTTGTTCAATGTTCTATGAATCATAGTCACCTCAACAGAATTGAGACGATGGCATTTGATGATAATGTCATTGACATGTACTTAATATGTTATACTGATACCAAGTTATTTAATACAGTTGATAGCGGTGATGTGCGCCACGCTCACACTCCTCACTTGAGTCAAACATAGTTGTCTTCTAACATTGTTCCGAGACAGTAAGACCTGTCAAATTATATAAAGCGTAAAAATATGCCGCGTCATGCCATTTAACTGGTACAAATAATAGTAATAGAAACACAATTCAAAATGGAGGTGTTTTGTACCATCGTAAGTAATATTCTATAGCGTTTTTCTAAAACTCTTCAAAATACATAGGTAATTGAATATGAACATACTCAAGCCAATTATATTAAAAATACCTAGATATGCTAAAGCCTGCCAGACCTTTACACATTGACGTCCATACATTCTGGTATTTATCATTTAGTCTGCCACTAATCTGTGGTCCACCAACAGCTGTCGTTGAGAGAAAAATTACGTATTTAAATCGTGTAAAAACTATTGAACTCAATAAAAAAAATAAAGGAATATATATTCCATACGGAATATAAAAAATATTTCTCTTTTATCAACACAGTATTATATACAATTATTGAATATTAAATTATAATAGTAACACACACAGACTAGGTAGTTATATAGACGACCATCCATAGACAGTCATGTGGCGGCTGATATAGGTAAATAATCTACTTTGTCCCACTTAGGTATCAAAGATAGAGTTATGTTAGTATTTATATAGTTACATGCATGATAGTATTTATTTTTTCCAAATAAAAATTACTTGGAATTTGTCTTAACATGATTTGTAGAAAGTGCCGAGAAGAAGGAACAATCGTTATTAAGAAAGATTACATTTACTGTAAGGACTGTTATCTTGTTAATTTAAATCATAAGTTTAGGGCATGTATTGGAAAAAATAAAGCGATTTACCCTAACGAAAATATTTTAATAGCTCTTTCTGGTGGTGTAGGGTCTACTGCATTAGTAGATTTAATTCACACTGGAATCACTATTAATACGCATAAAAAATTAAGGATTAAGCCACAGTTTGTGCATTTGACAGGTGGGGTATAAGTAACCACAAAATTATTACGATTAATAAATTAATGTGCATAGTAATCAGCTTTTAAAGTATTTATTATATTTTAGGAACGCAGAGAGACTGCAATATAGACTTGATTGTGAAACAGTGTAAGAGTTATGGATTTGATGTCCAGTTGATCAATATTTCTGGCTACAGTTCAAGCCGCAATTTATTGCTGGATAACTTGACTGCTGCATGTACAACGAGTAATGACTGTATTAGCAGAGTCATCCAAAATGCATTAGCAAGTGTTGCAAGAGAACTGCAATGCCGAGTAATATTTACTGCTCAACCAGCAACTAATCTTGCTGCTAAACTGCTCTCAGATATTGTGATCGGCCGTGGATCACAAATAGAAAATGATATTGTAAGTATTACTTAATAAGATCTGGTAACTCAGTTGAGTCTTGTAGCTTAATATTAAGTTTATGAGTACTTTATTTTTCAAAAACACATAAATATCAATTGGGTTATATTGAGACATTTGTATCTTTAAGTTTTAGAAGATGTCAAAAATTTATTACATCTAAGAGATTTCATGCTGACTTATTATGTTTCAGTAAACAATAAAATAAAAATCCAGCAGCATTTGGGTATATCATGTTTCAACAGATAGTATATTTGTAATTAGTCGTGTGTGGACCATATCACATGGCGATTGACGGTGTGACCTGTTACTGCAGCCATGCCACATTTTCCTGGTTATAAAGTAACCATTCTACAATACAACACACATTATTATTGTATATTGTGATCAAGTAATTTTAGACCATAATTCTGATTTAAGAATAAAAGATTATTTATCATAGGAGCCAAAAAGGTTTACATCTCTCTTGAACCCTTTATTGCCACGCTCAATCAGCATGTACTAAAATGTGATATTTTATGTGCACATTTAAATCTTGACATTTGATGTTTCTAGGGGTTCATGGACTGTAGACATGAGAATATTAAAATTTTAAGACCATTATGTGACATAACTGAGGAAGAACTACGGCATTACATAAAAATGAAGGGCTTAATTCCAGCTCAAAGCCAAACAAAGTCTTACCACCTTCAGACAGTTATTGATAGTTTTGTGGCCACTTTAGAGAAGGAATCTCCAGCTACAATATCCACTATTTGTAAAACAGCAGACAAGATTGGTTCGAATGACGGTACTGGAAATGAAAATTATTGCATATTTTGTAAGGTAAAGTATTCAAAAGTGGTGCCTTTTAAGTGATTTTAGATTGTAATCTATAAATTTATTTTAATGAGCTTTCATTGTTTGTTTGAGGAGAATTTTAAATTGTAACTACTGTACTGATTTGAGAAATAATGTAACCCAACATGTGCACAAACTACAAAAATTATCTTCATATCATATACACTGCAGAAATTATTGACAGAAGAATATGTTGAGTATGTATATACTACAGTTTTGATGTCCTCTAACATCAGTAGCTACAAAATAAATCCACAGTACCATATGTCTAAGTATAACAGTTATGTCACAATAACTACTACTATATTTTTGGTAACTGATTCTTCTGATGAAAAGTGAGGGCAGTTCCTAATTTATGTACATATATCACCATTGCTGTATAATTATAGTAAATACTGAATGTCAACAATTTTTAGGGGAAACTGGATAAGGATGGTAAAAAACTAACTTCTATTCAAGCTATAAGCTTCTCAAAGATGGTCTCATCTAGGAATAAAGAGTGTAATGTTAAATTGGAGCACATGGGGGAGACAGATGAGGACCTGAACAACCACCCCATGTTACCCCACATACAACATCTGTGTTATAGTTGTAGCAGAACATATGCTGAAGCTGATGATCCTGTACTCAAAAATGTCATCTTGGATTTCGGAAATGTACTTTGTAAACAATTGTAAATGTCATTTTGGATTTCAGAAATGTACTTTGTAAACAATAAAAATCTGTATACTATTCTTAACATTATTGCTGGTATTATTGTAGTGTGAAGGTAGAATGGCCACCACACACCTACCTCTTCTGTTCTCTATCTTATCCTGAAACAATGCACTGTTGGTGTGTCCGGGCTCGTTTGGCCTTCTTTGTTTCAGTGATGGATTGTTTCCTTGGGCGGGGTGCTCACTTACTATCAGGTGACCCGCCTGATCATTTGCCTGCTTATAAAAATATGTTGATTTCATAAAGTTGAAGTACACATTGAACTGAAGTATGTTACGTGCCTAGCGACGAGGGAGACCGCTGACGTCGCTGCTGTCCATCGATACACGCGCAACCTAGATATCGATAAATGCATGCTCCGCATCAGCAGATTTAATTTTCATTAATTATTAAATTGTTATTTTTATTCATGCCATTACTGCACCTAGCATTGGACAGTAGAATCAATAGTTAAGATATTAATTTGTAACCAGTAATTTAATTAAAGTAATTCTAAGAAACTTTGGTTTTTTTGAGTCCTCCGGCTGTCGTTAACGTAATTAGTACAATAACAGGAAGTTTTAAATATGGGCATTTGAAATAAAGTGTAATATAGGTATGTATTTATTGTTTCACCTTACATCAATCACTACAATCCGCCGGCAGCATCGTCCGCATGTTATGTTATAAATGGCTTAATTTTTTTTCGGATTTTCTCGCCAATTATCATTAACTAGGGTCCGCCCGCGTGCTATGTTGATAAAAAGTAGTTTATGTGTTATTTTAGAGTTTAATCTATCCCTTTACCAAATTTCATTCAGTTTTATCCGGCAGTTTTTGCGTGAAAGAGTAACAAACAAACATACAAACTTTTGCATTTATAATATTAGTAGGATGTGATACGGGAGAGGGGGCATGGGGGCAGTTCTGAACATTCTTTAAGGAGGGGAACAGAACTAAAAGCCGTGGTTATGATCTCTTTACTTACATGTTTAGTGAGCAAAATCATTATTGTACTACTTTAAATACATGTGGAATGCCTCTATTTCTATCAGAATAGGAACGATTAAGGTTTCCCTAATAAGGGGGCAGTTTTAAACATGTTTGTACTTCGATAAAAATATGGTGAATAGGCATAAAAAGTACAACGGAATACTTGGTAAACAAGCCTACTTAGTTAATATAAATGTTTTATTCAAACTAAATTAAGTTTAACGTAAAATTCAAATGAGATAAACAAAATATATTTTTCTTAAAAATAAACAACGTATATTATTTAGTATACAGATCTTTAGATAAAATTGCCGATAAAGCAGCAGATGAGTAAGTGGTCAGCTTCGCCGGAGTTCACCAATAATGTTAACTAGAGGCATCACAGATACACTGCCAGTTGTCAAGCCGCCCGTCACTTGACAATTTGTTTTTTGGCACGTTCAAACAAAATGATGCAAACAAACCACAAGGCCTAAACAAAATTAAAACATTAAAAGTTTGTACCTACACAGTAGAAATCTTTTTAGGAATCCAACTTATGCTAAAAAAATATTTTATTAACTTCAAACAAAAATCGTGACAACATTCTGTTCTGGGAATATTTTGTTCAATATCTAGTCAAAACTGATGGACTGAAACCACAAATTGAGAAGATAAACTTAAAATATCGTCATAGCGGTATGAAATATGTATAACAAAGAATATAAGCAAGAAGTCCGATAGAAATCATTTCCTTTGCAGTACAACGTTTGCTGGGGCAGCTAGTAATGTATATTACCTTACCGTAGTATATAGTACCAAATATTAATTTCCGCTTAACGATTAATTTCAGGCAAACATTCGAAGAAACAATGTCACTTACACAATATATTTTAATCTAACACGTAAATATGTAAAGTCAATTATTATCTATTAATTAGACTAAATATTGCGTGTTATTAATCGTCATCTTTAACATTCGAAGACTAAATTCTATGAAAATAATCAAAATGAAAATGGGTATGAACTATTGGTATTGTACCTGTGAAACTTCTATTTGTTGGGATTCATTGGTACCAGAGTCGCTGCAGTCCAACACAGTATGTATATCTAAAAATAAATAATATAATAAACAAATACCAATAGTAATAAATTAAATGTATAATAAATTAAGCTATACAAAAAAAACATTTAATTTATCACACCATCCCCTGAGTTGACTTTTCACAAAAACAATACGTTTCAAAATATTAAAACAATCGATCTGACTAAAGTAAAATAACCACCATAATGTTTGGCTATTTTCAAAGCAGTGTGTCCTATCTGTATGCAAAATACTATTAATATTGCACAGTCGCATTGAAAATAATCGTCCTAATTCAAAATGAAATATCTTCAGTAAAGTCTGTGAAAAAATTTATAAGTCCCAACATTTTTAACTCACTACCTGATGAACAACACGGATTCATGAAAAAACGGTCAACCGTTACCAATTACGTATTTCGCTCAATAGATGGTGGCGCACAGGTCGACGTTATTTACACGGATTTTGAAAAAGCATTTGACAGGGTAGAACACGTGATCCTTCTCCACAAATTACATGCCTTAGGTATACGAGGCCATCTCCATAGATGGATAACCTCTTATATCTCTAACCGAAGACAAGCAGTAGTACTAGGCAGTGCTAGAAGTGATTATGTTTCAATCACATCCGGAGCCCGCGAAAATAACGCCATCTAGGCACAACGCGGCGAAGTTGAACAAGTTGAAAATTGATTATGGAAACGGTTCGCTGGCTTGTCACTAAATGGTACTATTCGGTTTCTGAATCACGGTAACGAATGTTCTGCGGAGTGTACGTAAGTAAGAAGTTGAATAATATACATTTTTTCGCCTCGCCTCTCCAAGTAAGGTCGCATCCGATGAAGGCTTCGAGGCCACAGCCAGCCATCCTCCGCTAGGTAGGAACGTAGGTCTATCGTGAGTCCCACATAAACAACACAGCCGGCTGTGCTGGTATGCATAAGCATTCACCACCTCCCTCCCGCGAATCTCCGGAGGGTAGTCCTTTCTCTTTGTCTGTTAATAAAGAAGATTTAGCACAAATTTTGTCTCCTTTTTACATCGTCACCTAGTAATCTCCTAGTTCGAGAACGGTGAAACCCCCCGCACCTTCTAGTGCTAAAAATTTCTTTCATGGTCTTTCCGATCCGGAATTTCTGGAACAAATTTGTGGACAGTGGATCGCAGTCGTAAAGCACAAGTTAGGCGACCAAGTATAGTTGGCTGTTACTGGGACAATCCGTCTAGTGGCCCACTAATATTTTTTACTAAATATTTACGAATAATAAATAATATTTATCAAACTAATCAATCTCGATCATTACTAAATATAATTTAATAGCACATAAATCGGTCGCACTTGCATGTAACTAA
>DWJZ01006573.1:0-12903 GCA_018249125.1 Asbolis capucinus
AAAATATTTTGCACCACAATATCTGCCGGTTCTGCCAGTTCTCACAAATAATATCCGGCTCGAAGGACCAATTCATCTACCCAAACCTTGTTTTGAAGTTATTACTACTATAATACGTTTTTAATAAAATTTATTACTTTGAAAAACGATCGGTATTACTTCCCATAATCCCATCCCATCCCATGTTTAAGTTATGTATTTTTTTCATATATATAACAAGTAATATTTTTTCTTACCAGCTTCATTAACTTCTATTTCCAGTAGATACTGAGCATTTGATCTCCACGCAGCAGTGGCTCGAAGAAACTTCAAAGAACGCATCACTTCCTCCGATACTTTCTCAGTATTACTACTATTTGATGCCCCTGTTAAAAAAAGAAGACAAGAGATCATGGAACATAAATTTAAAAGCCACGGACAAAAACAATTTTTTAATAATATTATTTGTTATAAGCGACCCAGTGACCGGTAACCTTATGCCAAGCCATGGACATTCAGGATAGGTGGTAGACAAATGGGAAGGAGTATGACTAAGGGACTGGGAGGAAAACTCGCCTGCCAACAAACACTAGTACTGAATTTACCTTCTATTATTACTTTGATATCTACAACTGTGACTAGAAAAAACCCCCTTAGGAGCTTCTTGTCTTTTCTTGCGTAGATTGACTTTAAAAAGTACTTTAACAAACCAAATAAATAAATTTCATTCATTCACTCATTCATAAATTCAATCATTTTTTCATACACCCAGTCATTTATTTAATCATACCTTCTTGTGGTCCCAATGTAGCCCTCCTAGCTTGAATGATCCTTGTTAGATACTGAAGAGAAGATAGTTTTTGTCGATCTTGTAGCTCCCACTCGCCGGCACTGTCTCTTGAATGCTTTGCGATGAAAAATGAAAATAAGCTTCATTGAAAATATTTAAAAAGACGAGCGTTAATTACAGAGTCCTAATACGAAGAAACATAAAGAAAATCATAACCGTTTTGTTAACCATTCAAGAGTTCCATTATCTGAAGCCAACCCTGAGTAAAGCATCAGGTCATGCTTATCAAAAAAATTAATTGTCACCGGAACTCAAGCAGTATGCAAAATTTCAGCTTCGTAGTGTAAATGGAAGTGTGTCTAATTAAGCTTGCAACATTTGATCCTTAACAAACATATATACTAATATACAAATATACACTGCAAGTTAAATCAAAGCTTGTAAAAATAGCATGTCATTTAAAAAAATTCTAAATCATGTCGGTTCCTATGCTGTATAAAAGATTATTAAACGTACAAGCTTTTGAATATCCTTTTGGACTAATTCCAAAGTGGCGTCCAGTTCCTCAGCATCACCACAGCATCTTATCACCATCAAAAATAACTCTGACGATAAACAATTGTCCTTGCAACACTGAAAAATTTAAATTAAACTTAGCAAGATATTGAAAATAATATTAAAATACATTTGTGCTATGTCGGTCATTATGTACAAGGTAAATACGCTAGCGATTGGCTCGCGCATAACTAAGTCGCGTAATGTAATGATCAAAACACACGCGTATCATATCATCCGTGCCTCAGAGGGCATATAGTGCCATCGGTGCCGGATGTTTTCATCAGATACCAATACTTAATCTAATGTCTTCAGTCGGCATAAAATCTTCCTTGGGTTGGCCACTAACCCCTCCACTAATTCGCATTGGAGCAGCATGGCGGAATATGCTCTAGGCCTCCTCAGTGATGAGATACCTTTGCTCACTAGCGGATGATTGGTAGCCAAAGTCGTTATTACAAACATATATATAATCATTTATAAATAAATAATTACACTTACAGTTCGAATAATTGCTCTATTAATAATATCAGGATCACTCAACAAATTAACTAACGGCCGTAAAACGACAGACGACAGCAGTTCTACTAAGAATATTTTTAAAGCATGACAACGCCATGCTTCTTCAGGAGCCACCAAATAAAGAACTGCCTCTGACACTTCACATAGTAGAGCTGAAAAAAAAGTATATTATACACAGGCAAACAAGCAGACGGATCACATGACGGAAAGTGATCGCCGTCCCACATGAACGCCACAAGGAAGACACAAGGAAGGCGGTACATCGCTAATGCAACTGGAATCAATAACGACAGCAACTGATTCTAGATACACCATCAACATAACATTTCCGCATGGGTGATGGAAGATGAATGGGTAAGAGGACTGAACGATTGAGAAAAAAAATACGGCCTTAACAGACATCCATACATATTAGTCTGTATCAAAACCCTAATGTTAACAATAAATAATGAATAAACGCTCATAGTCATATCCTCATACCTACCAACTTTTCCCCAAACTGCACTGGAGTAATGCGGCGGAATGACCTCCTCAGTCATGAAGAGAGACAAGTCCTCGGTAGTAAGCCATTTTTAGTTTGAAGCTGTTATCCACAGCAATTCAGAAAAAATTAAATGTAAAATAACTTATTCTTACCATATTCTTTGTCTGAATCTGTACAATAAATATCACGACATATCTGTTTGTTCTCTATTGAGCATTCCAAGTCGAAAAACAAATCCATCAAGTTTTTACCACTTAGGTTTTCTGCACTATCATAAAATTTTGATTTTCCAAAGGTTTGAGTATCTGTTATAACAAAAAAAATAAAAAAAATCTGTTATTAGCTGACTTCATGGGATTTTATGTACCACATATATATTTCTTTGTATTACATACATAAACCAGAAAAGAAATCACCTGAAGGCGAGTTAGCACTGCTATTGCTACTGCTGGAGATTATTAAAACCTTAGGCAATACCTACACATTGTCAGCAAAGAAGAAAGTGATAAATCTGCTTCTTGAAGCAGAGAAGTAATAAAAAGGAAGGAAGCAACAGTACATCATAATGATGATTCATTAATGAATATTATTATAATAATCTTTATATTTTTTCATAGCATATCACTGATAAATATATACCTGGTGGCCAAGATATATCTGTGTCACTTTTATTTCGTCTATGTGTCTTCTTTTCCTCTTGTTTCTTTGGGCTTTGTCGGCTGTTTCCATTCATCTCTTTAGCACTTACAAGCTGTATGTGTTTAAGCCTAACTCTAGATTGTTTAAATAATTTCAAATGCATTGTCAGCTCTTCAGGAAATTTTGTTGAGAGAAGATGAATCCAATCAACACTCTTTACTCTAAAATACATGATATTTTATTTAATCATAAAACTTATTTGGAATAATGTGTTGTCAGCTATTTTGGATGGTAATATAAACAATAATAATATGATGCTTTCTATTCTTTTAAGTTGTTAATGTAATTTTTGTACAAATAATACAACTATATGTTCGCATAATTCACATGACATTTCATTTTAATTTACACATAACTTTTAAATTCATTATTTCATTACAAACTATGGTAAATAATTTGTACTAAAACATATTTCAACAGTACAAAAATTTATAAAAACTCAGTAGGTACAATAATTAACCTACTATTGTAATGTGATAAGCTTGTCTGCGTTTTAACTGATATTATTAAAATCATCATGCTCACAAAATACAATCAATCCCTACCAATCAAACAACAAATCTTAATTGTGGACAACCTATCTCACTTTTAAAAATTAAATAAATAATGTAACACAAATATCAGTGTGAATCATTCAAATTAAATAAAAACAAACAATATAAGTTTTTAGCTTACCTATTAGCTATATTAGCTCCAGCCGATACCACCAAACGCTTTATGGCATGAGATGTAAACTCTTGATCATTGGTCAATACTTCGTACCATGGAATTACGTAGTCCCCAATTATGATTGATATAATTTCATTGAGAAATGAGTCCACAGTTTCACTTCCAGTAATCCTACTATCAAACTTTGGTAAAGGGCCATAATTTTGGAATAGTTCCAACACCTGAAAATATCAATAGCAAATACCTATATAATGGCTATTTTGGATTCCAATCTTAATTTATTTTTAATGATAGCTATCAGAATCCTTCATCCAGAATAGCCATTCAAATGTCATGCCTGCCACAGACAGGAATAGAACCTGAGACCCCTTGTTTCGCAAGCATAGTCACTGCATACTAGGTTAAAGGGCTATTAGTAAAATTGATTAGTCAAATCGCTTTGAAAACAGACTTAAGAACTTCTTTTCAAAACTGCTCAAATAATAGTGAATAAGGATTGGCTTCAGATACTTTAAACGCTATTGTAAGTTCTCTTACCTTAGGTGATTGTATAGAAAAGTTCGTTTGCTGCAACGGATCATCTAAGCAATCTATATCTGCTGAGAATATTTTTCTACTATCATAGTTTAGATACAATATAGTCGTCACACTGAAAAGAATACAACAGCTATAAAAATATTCAGACCTTTGAACCGTGTCCATTAATCTATTCTATTTACTTACCCAAGTATAAACGAAATGATAAACGTTAAAAGAGTTAGATACAATCCAAACCCAAGTAATGCTATAGTTATTATAGAAATAAGACCAAACCATCCCAGAATTCTTATAGCCATTGTGTCGTTATTTATTTTATAATTTAGGTACTGAAACGTTCAATAATAACAAAAAATGATAAACATTTTTGAGCAAAACACGATTACTAAAATCTAAAAACTTCGCGAAAAAAATAAATAAATCAGCAGTCAATCATGTCATATGTCAATTAATTGGCTAATAGGTGTCAACTATCAAAGTCAGTTAGAAGTCCACAGACTAGATAAACATGAGTCACATGAATGCGTTTTGTGTCAGATGATTATCTATGATCGCTATTTCACGGATCTATTAAAATGACATGTTTATATTCCATCATCAGTCCCGCCTGATTACCAGTAACACAAAAATACTATATACACATATAATTATAATAAATCTCTAATACTGTTATTTGGCATGTAAGATATTTAGGAAAACTATTATTGGGGGTTTTTAGCAAGGAATATAACCCAAAATATTATGTAGAATCTTGTGTACCCATGATACATCAGTAAGGGATCAAATTGATTCAATGTGTTGTATTTACAGTGAGTCGAAAGGGAATTATTTTATTAAATGCATTTTCTGTTGGTAACTTACAATCTCATGGATATTGTATATGAATAGATTATTGAAATTCAAAAGAATGAAATAAAACCAAAAAAATGTAACAGCATTTCATTTTATTTAAATACAACACGACCACAATAACCGTTTACGCAATACAGTTAGTCTTTAGACTACCTAATATTTTAATACTAGATTATAATTTTATTGTCGAACGTGTTAAATAAAGTGGTCATTGCTTCACGATCAAAAACATCAACATGCACCTATAATATTAAAGTTATAAATCATACAGTGAAATAATACAATTATACCCTCTTATTGATTACAGCGGCACACAGGAATATGGACAATCAACTAAATGGAACATGTTTATACGAAATAAATATTTTATATGATAAAATATTCAAGGATTACTAATATCTACTCAAAGATTTGCAAACGTGCTTTTAAATTTAATTAGTAACATTAGAGTGCAAAAACGCGAAATTTATTTTGAATATTCTTCATTAATTATATAACATTAGTTAATAATAATAAAACATTTCTAGAATAAAGGGTTGTGCGATTTATACCTGTACTAATAATTATTGCTTGTTTTTCTCTTTATTTTTCATAATTTAATTAAGAAACCTTTAGTATCTGTAGTCTGTAATATACATTATTTTTTTATTGTATCACATTGAATGATTTGTAGTTAGAATAACAAAAATTTGACCACACTTTTGGCTTAGGAATATTGTAATTATAGCAAGCAATATTTCTTCAAAGTCACAACAAATATATTTTAATAGTTTTAAGGCATCATTCACTTCTTTAGGCAACCAATTTGTCATAGAAAGTATATTGTAAAATTCCAAATTGCTAATGCTATGTATATTAAATGCATTGAAATGGACTGGCTTTTTTAGTACTAGTGTTAGTCAGTCTACAATAAAACTGATACGGACCTTCAGATTTTTCATAATAATACAATTTCAATCTAATTATTAACAAAAAGACTTCATGCTTAGAATACCAAAAAATGTCTGAAGTCGGTATATGTATCTTTGACTTTTGTAAGACGTATTTTGTATGGAACATGCACACCGTCATAAATATATTTATACAAATTACAAATTTATACATAATAAATTGTTATAAAGTATAATTATATAATCTCAATGTTATATTAAGAAGAATATACAGTCCGCATGGAGCAGGTTGGTGGAGTTTACTATAGACCTGATTTATTTGAAAAGACATGTTCAGAAATAGACCATGAATGGGTTGAAGAAGTTGTGTCATTTGTCAAACCAACTGTCAAAGATAGAGACTTCGAAAAGCGTCCATTTTTGCAAAGCAAAATAAATTGACACAAAACACCACCGGATTTCCAATTTGCTAGTGTCAAGGTCGTACAACATAGCCAAAAAAAAACTAACCAATGCAATAATTACTAAAACTCAAACAGCAGAATAAAACTAAATTAATGTATGACTCGACTACTTACATTTGACTAAACCATTCATACAATTCCATCAAACTCAGTAAGTAGCACTGATAATGTCACTCATACAAGAAATATGTCAGATCTAATTCTATCCCAATTTTAATTAAATAGAATAAAATAACCTCATGTAGGATTTCAGGAAAATCTTGTTGATGCATTTATGCTTTTTACTTATACTAAGCCGAATAAATCTGCTTATTAGCCTCCTACAACAAATACATTTGAATAAATAATAAATTAAATGTGCCAAATATTACTGACAATTAAATAAGTTATTTAAATTATAGTTCAAAAAACCTAGGAAATGTCACTAATAGAATGTAATATTGTACGTATGTTTTACGTAATACTCGTGTGTAAAGATGTTGAGGATTTATTCAGACAAATTATTTTTATTTTTAAATAAACGAAAACATCTGAGAGATCTCTTTAGGCAATACATTAAGGACTTGCATTGCCTAAACACTATGTAGAACATTATAATATTTATAATATTAAGTATTCCTTAGAAATTGTAAAGGTAGCAGGATTTAACAATACATAATAGGAAACGTTAAAAATGACATCGAAGAATTATGAAATTTATAACAGAATATTTTAAAAGTTTATCTCTTTTTATTATTACTATCCATATTTATATGCACGACTGAAAAATGTTTACAATCCGTATTTCGAAATATAGAAGATATTTTAAGCATGAACATGGAAAGTATTTCGACGTTTACAAGTTACTTTTAAAGTATTTCGACGTCTACAAATGACTTTGAAAGTATTTCGACGTCTACAAGGTGCGAAATAGTCTCGCTCGAGGCAGTGAGCTAAGCATCTCGGATGAATAAATAACAGAAAGCTAAGATTTTTTTTCCGAAAACTAAACTTCGTTCATTACATCATCGCGGGAGAGCAATGAATTATAAGAAATATATAATTCACTGAATGTATTTACTTGGTATTAGACGGCCTGGAATTTATTTTATAAGATTGCAGTAATCAATAAAACAGCTGTCTACAATACCAAACCTTCAAATAGAATATTTAGATATTTTCGTAAAAGGGCGTAAAAAATTAACAAATCATAATTGAAGATTATGTGCCACAATTAGTAGTCTGTAGCATTCTAAAATTCAAAAAGCTAATTTCAGTTGATGTGGCAAAAGTTATCTCAGAATTCAGTTCAGCAATTTAAATAGCCCAAAATTTTGAAATATAGTTATTTCCGATACAGCATAAGTGTAAATAAGCACATTGATCAAACGAACTTCTCAAAGTGAAGTTCGACCACAATTATATGAATTCGCTGACGTATCCACATTCAATAATAATAAATAAATAAGCTTTTTAGATTTGTAATAAATAGCAACTTGACCTACTTTATCTTATTGTTAGAATATCAATATATTTGTTTATACACTTTATCTATACATTATGTTACAAATGTTACAACATAGTCAACAAGAATATCAACAATGGACTCGATAACTATAATTAAATAAATACACATAGGAGTACAGTACAACTATTACTACATTTACGACCAACAATCATCTGTCAACACCAAAGTAAGGAGAAAAATATATAAGGCGTTTAGACACACACTTTTTATAAACCTGGCAAAATTTATTCATTATTATTAAGTATTCCAATTTGTAAGAAAAAAGCAGAATTAAACCACTTTAAGTATTAAAAGCACTTTAAGCATTAGAACCAAAAATGTAGTTCGTCAAATAAAAATGGTAAATCATTTAATTTAAGCAAATATGAAAACAAATTTAATATAATTAACTAAAACAATACTAAAAATTTAAATCAATAAATTCACCACCACATTTAAGTTGAAGTGAAGAAGAAAGAAAAACAGACTGTTTTTCACTTATTGACTTATCTTGGTAACAAACACGTTTTTAATTAGATATTTATACAAATCTCTCATATATTATAACATAGAACGTTAGCGTGTTAAATGTATGTTTTATGAAAACCTTAACACTGTGATCAACTGGTGTGTTTACAATATTTCTCAACGCATACCAGCTCACTTGAAATGTGGGCTGATGTTTTGTTTAGTTACTTTCAAACAGCCAACACATAAACACGTTCCACGATGGCGTAATCTGTATTCAAATTATTAATTACAACCAACTAGGTTTGAGGTTATGCCAAATAAAAAAGCGGTCAATATGTATGGATTTTTTGCCTCCAAAAATTATATGCTTTGGTATTGACATATGATGAAAATATTTAAGAGACTACAGGAATTTAGTTCAATACCATAGATGCAGATCTTGATCCGACTGTGAAGTCTTTGTACTGAGAGAATACACAAAGCTGAAAAAAGGCAAAACAAATTATTTTTATATGAAAGTCACCAAAATTATTTATCCCCCTTAATTTTTAACTTTTTAATAATTTACGGTTATTATACTGAGTTCTCAAATTAAGCCAGTCGAAATATTAAATCTAATATATCGATATGTTACTTAATAAATAACCTAGTAAGACAAAAAATGCATATATTTTTATATTTATTTTTTTATGGTATTTTTTTTTTACTTATCATAAGTTAATGCTTGACTACAATCCCACGTAATGGTAAGTGGCGATGTAGTCTTAGATGGTAGAGCACATTAACTTAGAAGAAGCCTATTCACTCTTATCGATTATAACAGTACTTACTTATATGTTGTACTCCTATCCTACTAATATTAAAAGTGCGAAAGTTTGTGGATATTTGCTTACTCACGCAAACACTACTAAACGGATTAGAATGAAATTTGTCTAAAATAACAAATAGGCTACTTTTTGTCAACCTAGCTACCACGCGGACGAATCCGCGCCCGAAAATCATTTAAAAATTTAAATATTAACATTGATATTGAAAGTTGCTAATATATATGTACATATATGTATATTTTATATATACGAAGTTGAGAAAGTAAGACAACGATTTGTGAGTGTACACACTCACGTGATTAATTTGACACTCAAGTGCCTCAAGTGTTATCCCCTACAATAAAAGCATAAACATTATAAGTCGATTATTTTTCTTAACACACGATCGAATTCAACTTTTATCGTATGACTTTCAAAGACGTAAATTTATTGCAGCAATTTATTTAGATAATCTCTGCCGATTTTAAAAAAGAGAAATTCACTGTCTGCCTGACCGTTACCTTTTACACCTAAAGTGATCCGATTTTGATGAAAATTGGTACAAAGGTAGAACAGAACATGAGAAAACAACATAGACGATTTTTACCGCGAAAAAAGGCTGGAAGGAGTTTACATAGAGGATAACATTTGTATGGATGTTCGTAATTATCGAATATTACCATTAAAATTAATATTAAATAAATAAATATTTGTTCTAGCATATTTTTTAACCTTGCTCGTTGGCATTCTTCTCCACTAAATATAGGGTGATACTGAAAATATAAGGTAGGTAATAATATGACAAATTAAAAACTAATTAATTCATACAGTCAATTGGCCTAATCTTGCCAGAAAAAACTCCCTCTAAATATGGAACCTATACTGTTAAATTCGATCTGGAATTTGCACCAAGCATAGGTTACAACCAAACTTGCTATAATCTTTTGATAACATTTACACTATATTGTACAATGCAAATAATATTTGAATTGCTCTATTCCCTAACTAAACTTATCGCTATCTATATTGGTAGGTACCGTTATCACAAACTTAATAACACTACCGTAAATTTAACAATTGCCGAAATCTTATCAACCGATGTTTGCCAATGCAACAAGATAATTATTAAAGAGGTCTTCAAGTGAATAAATTAATATGTTCCATACACACGATATTTGTGATAAGAGACAGAATCTCAGCGAATAGATCTTATCTCAATCTCTTTTTTTATCTCAATATAAATCATTTAAAAAAATCAAACTATATCAACAAGACTTTAAGAAGAACATAACATATATATTTACACCCTGACACGCAAAACAAACATTCCTGCTCATCACAGAAAAGTTTGATCTGAATCGAACCCACGATCGGTGTAGCAGTCATGTTCACTAACCACTGGACCAACCGGCCTCTTAATTTATTTACATTATAACTTTGATAGAAGTAAAATACACCCTCACCTTATCCTTCAACTGCTGACACATATGCAGCGCAGCAGTCAACATGAACAGCACATCGCTGAGCCACGGCACGGCGCAGTCCGCCTGACAGGAGTCTATACGCATCGTGCCGTGCACCGGACTCAGTTGGTACGACACGAAGATCAGCTTGTGGGACTGGATGTAGAACGATATCGCTAGATCCTCTGGCAGGTTTGGCGTGAGGGCCTTCTGTTCAAAATACAGTAAGTAAGTGAAGCAATCGAAAACTTTATGCCATCGGAAACATAGCTTGTAAAAAAACAAAGTCTCGGAATTCTGTTATTCTATCGTAATATGTTGTGAGATCTACCTATTAAATAAATTGAGTTGGCTAACGCATGAAAACACGATGTATCTCATCAGTAATTTGAAACATACCGTGTTTATACAATGCCTGCCAGTAACCAATACTTAAAAATTAGGCTTCTTGTTTTATACACAACAAAGTTACAGGGTGCTGTAAAATCGCCTGAAATGCTTTGAGAAAAGGATGGTACGGTCGTGCTACTTTTTTGCTCGACTTGGCGGCGGCTACCGTGCCCCCAAAGCTACAACGGATGAGGTGTGTAGTTCACCGCTAGTGCCTAAAATTTCATGAGCGCTTCCATGCTTCAGTGGGCAAAAAATCGTCCACTCGACCGTGATCATTGTCGCTTAATGTTGCCGATCAATTACGACCGACTAAAACCACCGGGCTAAGGACGCTTTATCAGAACTTGTATATTTATATACTTTCCACAAACGAATTAATTTTTTTTTTTGTTACATTGGTTGTACATGTTAAGACATTATATATTTAATTCCAAATCGAATTTGCACCGAATACAGTTCTAAATGTTATCAATGATGACATGTAAACGCAATTGCCATTATTTACAACATTTATTATGATAACATGTGATTATAATTCAACATTTGTTTCAAAATCCTAAATTAGTGTGTTATAGATAAAGTATCTATAACAGTTTTCACTTTGAACATTTATCTCCCATACAGTTCTGAGTTAGAAATCTGCAAGCACCTCTAATTTTCAAATAATTATGTGCGTATTATCATTTGCATCAGTGATTCACATTGTTAGGAAACGTGGAACCCTAAGAGTTACCCTGCAGAATATGGTCCGTACTCCTCACAATATGAAAATCTCTAACCAACAGTGGAATATTATTGCAGTAAAATATCTTTCATACATTATAACGAATTTAATTTTATTAATATGTGTTTCGTATCTTACCATATTCCTGCTATTCATTAGTTCATCAATAGTCTTTTTCTTAGGTAGCACCAATGCTGTACGTGCTCGTTGTAACGATCCGAGTAAACATTGTATTATATGCAATACCTCTTCTGAACACCTGAAATTTATAAGGCAACTATTACAGATAGATAAGTGAGAATTTATTTCAAAACTAAACCATATTTCTATACTAATATAATAAGATAAAAATAAACCGTCCATAAGTAATGAAAAGGATTTCAAATAACAATGCTAAGAGCTCATATTGTCACATAATGATATACAATCTACTGTGACCATGATCAAATTAAATTTTGTACCTGACTGTAATTGTAGTTGCATAACATAGAAACACACTCCTAAATTCAAGGTAAAAATGGCTTAATAAGGTTAAAATTATATTTACACCTGACAACGTACAAAACAAATTACAAAGAAATCTAACAAACTTGTCTCATAAGGATATGTTCTTTAGCTAACATTGGATTGGTAAACAGTTAGATTCTTGAGACTTTTTAAATTGGTTTTTAAAGTGTGATATGGTGAATCCTTAATATAAAAACTGACAATGGAATGTCAACTGACAGGCCATATTGAGAAACTGTTGCAGTATAATGCAATATAATTTATGTCTAAAGAATGTCAGATGCCACATTAGCTATTATTTAGTTAATAGTTTAGATATAGTTCGACATGCCGGTTGGTCTAGTGGTTAGTGAACCTGACTACTACACAGGAGGTTGTGGGTTCAAATCCCAACCAGGTCAAACTTTTCTGTGATAAGCAGGAATGTTTGTTCTGTGTGTCCGGGTGTAAATATATATATATATATATATATATATATATATGTATGTGTAGGTATATGTAGGTATGTATTTAAAAATATATACATTTTGTATGTTTATAGTTGTCTGATCACCATAGTACAAATTTACGCTTAGTTTGGGCTCAGATGGCCGTGTGTGGGTTATCCAAAGA
>DWJZ01006574.1:0-12901 GCA_018249125.1 Asbolis capucinus
GATAAAAGAAGACGCAAAGCGAGACGTTCGTAGGGAATGTCTACAAGGAAGGAATAGACACCCGCCGTGCGACGACTTGTTCGATGATGAAGAGGGGATGGGAGGATTAAATCGTGTAATTCCCTCATATCTTAAGCTGCAAACAAGAATAATATTTTCTTTACCTACTACCGACATCACCTTCGCTCAAGACGCCCCGCCACACCACTGCACCTTGGCGTGGAGCAAGTTTCATTAAGTTTCACTCGAGGCTCGCCCGTGCCTCATGGTTTTGTTCCCTTCCCTTTCTTCCAAAGTACCCGGGGCTATTTTAAAGCGAGTTACCCCATCTCGGGTAGTTGCACTCCGGTTAGAGTTAAGAGAAGTAATTTCCGCTTCGTCTCAGCACAAAGGCAGCTGTCAGATGTATCGCTTGATGCAATAATATTGTATGACGAGGTTATATTGCCCCTTAAAAGCCTATTGTATGCTTGACTTTTTTAAAGATTTGCGTATGCTATACTTCTATGTCCCGTGCGAGTTTTAGATAAATGGAAGTTTTCAGATTGAAAATGAAAAACTTCAACCAATCAATTTGTCCTATTCTATATGACCAATAATATACGTACATACTATGACTTAATTTTAACTTAGAATAAAATAATAAAATTAAGTCATAGTAAATACATATTGGTCAAAAAAGCATTTTTACATAACTTGCAGTGTATGTTTGTATATTAGTATGTTAGTATATTTGTTTGTTACGGGTAAAATTTTGCAAACTTTATAAGACCCACTTCCTCTTACACTACGGAGCTGAAATTTTGCATAGTTTTCATCCTGGTGACCTTCCATTGTTATGACATGGCATTTATGGCATGACCTGATACTACGTTTAAGATTGGCTCCTGACAAGAGAGTTCCCTCAACGGTTAACAATAGAGTTATGAAATTTTGTGTATTTCTTTGTATTATGGATCTACATATAATTGAATGTTGTTTTTTTAAATATATATAAAGCTTGTTTTAATTCGTCACTGCAACCCATGAGAGCTGGGCTCTGGCCAGGTCAGGGCACCTTACAAGACATATAAGACATAGTCCACCACGCTGGCCAAGCGCAGATTGGTAGACGGGTAGATATAGACTTGCCAAAATTAATGAACGTCGAGTAAAGGAAGCTTTATAATCCGCAATTTAATGTAATATTCAAAACACACTGCCGAAGCCGACAAAGGGACAAAATTAAACGCAGTCTCACTATGTATATAGAACGCAGATTGAATTATAAATCAGCTGATCAAACAGATCACAATCTGATTTCAATGGAGTATTGAATCAGGAGATCGAGTTTCTAATACAAACTTGCCTCGGGGTACATCTTCTGCTCGCCAGGATCATTTATGGATCCGACAATTGAGATTTATGTGATATGATACGCCACTACGGAGCTCCAGTGTAGCACCAACCTGACCTGGTAACCGGAACCCAGCGCGGTACCAATGTTGGTAAAAAGTATCCTATATAACTCAATACACCTTCTACTCTCTCCACATCTACATATCTCATTTTAATATTATAAAGCTGAGTTTGTTTGTTTGCTTGAACGCGCTAATCTCGAACTACTGATCCGATTTGAAAAATTCCTTCAGTTTTAGAGAGCACATATATCGAGGAAAACTACATATACACTATATATCATTAAGCTAAGACCCATTGAAGCGGAACTCCATTGAAGAATGTTTCAAGCTCGAGGGATTTTTTTCCTATTGAGAGCTTACGCTGCCTGCGCTGCGTAAACGGGTTTCGCAAAAATAATCTATGACAGAAACAATGTCACGAGTTAAAGTTAGTGTTAGCCGAAAGTAACTATTTCATGTGTTATTTCAGGCTGATCTATGCCTGTGCCAAAGTTCATTTAAATCTGTTAAGGAGTTTTGTGTAACATACATCTATCGTCAAAATGTCGCATTTATAATACTAGCTTCATAAAATATAATTTAATATAAATTTAATTATGAATAATTGATATAATGAATATGATAACAATATTTATAATTAGGTTAACGCTGTTACTAACGTGTTAATGAAAAACCAATACTTTGTTACTATTTATAAATTAGTAGGCAATTATTTAGTCTGTAATCAACCGCGTTGTGCGTGTATAGGCTGCATATATTTTTATTATATAAAGTGTACGACAGTTTATCAGCAAAGCTCTCGTGGATCTTCTAAGCAGAGTATATACAAGTTTAAAACAGTTACATTTTTCTTATTCAATTACTATATTTTATTATATATTATATTTATATATTTTTTATTAATTTATATACAAATAACATGCATTTACAAGTTAAGTTATTAGCTCGGCTTAAATATTGAAATCCCGGAAGGTCCTGAGTACATTTTCTGCATACATCCATCCCTTCGTCGTAGACTTTCCGCAAGTACGAGCGTCACGCTGTGCGTCTTCTTTTATCATGCGTCCGCAAAGGACTGGAATAGGTTGCCAGCGTCAGTGTTTCCGTTCGATTACAATGTAAGGGTCTTCAAGTCAAGAGTGAACAGGCTATTACTAAATTAGTGCGATTTACCATCTAAGACGACATCGCCCCTTACCATCAGGTGAGTTAGTGGTCAAACACTAATTTATAAATAGTAAAAAAAATCACGAAATTAATATTTTTATTCTATTTATTTAACACTTTATCATATCCTAAGAAGAGATATAAAAGGTGGGTTTAATGCTAAAAGCATTGCCAGCCGACCTTTAGGATTAGCAGACAGACAGCGAGGGCGGTGTATAAAGAGCAACTGAAATATGTGGCATTATATTGATAATATGTAGCTACATATCACACCTGTGTGTACACCAAGTTCTTGATAAATGTATACATATATACTATATATAGATATATATATTTATATATCCTTTATTTCGGGGAAGAAAAACATCGTGACGAAACCTACACAACTTCGAGTCAATCTATTAATCAAGTGAGGCCCATCATGAAAAGAGGGGTATTACGGTATTACTTAGTATATTAAAAAATACACGTGATCGTACATACACGTGGGTAGTGATCGTACATACACGTGACAAGTACTAGCTTTCAAACAAAATTATCAAAATCAGTCCGATTAACAAAAAAGTTCTCTCTGAAGTTATCAGCACTTACTGTTGCACTCAGAGCCGCCCAAAAAACTTCTTAACACAGAATTTGTATACGAATTTAAGGATTAATTGAATGCGTCAGTTAGCATCAAATCGCACCAATGAATTAATTTGAAGGGACAAGGTACACGCCGCGTCGTTAGATGAGCGCTGACCTTATCTCAGAAGGTTCCCAGCAGTGTATGGGGCGACGCTGCCGCGCTGCTCAGCCGTCGGCCCCCGCAGTTTCCTCAGTAATTTCCGTATCGCCTCAGCTCACAAAGCGGACTACCGACGTTAATATTGTTGTCTTCGAGTTATATCACTGTTAGTTCTCAAAGGAACTTCTGTGGGAACCATTTGGGTATTATGTATTAGTTGCAAGCTACCGCACTCGAATAATGCGGAATGTTCCGTAGATCTGCTCGCTACGATCTGTTCCGCTTATTGTAGAAGCAATATTTGATTAAATTATGTTACTAATTAAAGGTTAGTTTTAATGGCGCACTCAGAATTAATTTATATAGAGTTTCTATACTATAGAGAAAAATTGTGTTAAAGAAAATTTGTTTATTTGATTTTTAAAAATCTTTTTTATTATTTAAAAAGAACTGACTTCAAATGACTTCGAGAAACAATAAAATTAAAACAATGTTGCTAAATAATATAAATAAAAATAAATTTATAGGGATAATGCAAAACGAGTCATCATTTGTCGCTTTAAATTTCATGGAATAAGGTATTAACTTTGAAATAAAAAAAGGTATAAAAAAATTTGTCCTCTCAGTAAAAGTGTATATGTAAATATTTAAAATATTTCTAAGAAAACATACAAAATTTTACGGATTAAGTTATAAGTAATATGCAGCAATTTATTGCAAGGTTGCTTTATGCTGCAGAGACCCAAAAATTTACAATTTGAGTTATAATTTTCAGCTCCATTTTCAAGTGGGATTGTTTTTTTAAATAACTTTTACTATTTGTTTACTTACCAAGAATAAATGGTGCCTTTAATTTACATATGGAAACACTAAGCAATCTAGGTTAATGGTTAAATTGGTAGCTTTTAGACTATCACATCGCCTCATTTACTCCATTTTCATAATAGAACAATGCGCCGGTCGGACCAGCCTTTCAAAAATTTCATGTTTTCATCCACGCTTTCAATTAATCTCCAAATTGTTTTCCATTTACTATTAATCAACGTTATTATTTATAGATACAAAGCGAACCAATTACTTAGTATGCGAGTGAGCTGCTGGCTTTGGTTCAATCTCGTATGTTGTAGTTTTTGCAAATGTGGAAAATAATTTTGCCTTAATTACTATGGTTGCATGGTAGCGGCCGTGTACGGTGCGTATTAGCGAAGTCAAAATTAAACTCATATCTATATTATATATAAAAATCAATACCACTTTTCGTTGTAATTTTATAACTCAAGAACGGGCTTCACCTATGCAAAGCAAATGTTTAGGATTTGTTCGGACTATGTAGTAGATGGTTTATGTGAAGTTTACACAAATTTATCACATTGTTTGCATTTGTTAATGGGGACGAAGTCGCGGGCGGAAGCCAGTTTAATATATAATTTAAAGGTTAAGAAAGTTTGAATCTATCCGTTTTGGAATCCTTCATTGTAAAAAAACGGCGAATATAAATCCTCAACAATGAGGTGCGGCAACAAATTCAAGTGTAGGAATAAGTCACTCGCAGGCTGAAGTCTATTACTACCAGGAACGTACCCCGAAGCTTTATGTGCCTTCCAAGGCACGCAGCCTCTCATTATTCTTTCCACTTTGTTGCAAATTTTCCCAGTCGATAAGTCACTGGAGCTGAGCTGACCAGTCAAACATTGTTCTGCCATATAACTATATTTATTTTGCCTGTGATCTTGGGAAGAATCCTGCGTCCGGGATAAAAGTATCCAAAAAATAACCTCGTCTGTACAATCTACAATTGCGCCCATATTCATCTAAATCTGTTTAATGGTTTCAGATATCTTATTTTAATCTTTTATCTTTCAGAATAAAACCGATTCTTGGAGTAAAAAGTACAATATAAGCTTATTGTTTAATGGACTGTCTAACACAGATTTTTCCAAATCGGACCAGCAGTTTCTGAGATTAGCGCGATCAAATAAACAAATTCTTTTTTATTACAGCCACCAGGGTAAGCTTATTAAAAGCTTTTATTTAACTTGCAATATATGTTTGTATATCAGTATATTAGTTTGTTAAGTGTTCGTGTCAAATCTTGCAAGTTTAATTAGACCCACTTCCTCTTACACTACGGAGCTGAAATTTTGCATAAGCCTTTCGTCCTCATGACAATGCATTTTTTTGATTAGTATGGCCTGATACTGCGTGCAAGATTGGCTGCAGACAAGGGAACTCTTCAACCATTAACCGTTTTGTGTATTTCTTTGGATCTATAACTAAAGTTTTTTAAAGTGTTTTTAAATATTTTTATAAAAGGTATTCTTGCATGTTAAACTACTCATGAAGTTGACAATAAAATATGATTAATAACGATGTATTGTATGAACAAGTTTTTGTGGTTCGCTGTCTTATGTACAGAATCCAATATGCTCCGTGCACGCGAACAGTAATGGATGCCCGTCGAGGGACATCGATGCAGCTTGTACAGTAACCTGGATGTTACTATTATTCTTATGTATTTTGGTACATACGACATAGGTTTTGATTTCCTTTTCTTAAGTCCTACTGGTGCTAATAATCTCTCGTAACACTTAATGATTACGATGGTAAAATTTGGTTTAACAATACACTCATACAAAGTAATGGAAAGCTCTAAATTTCATACACTCATGAAAACGTACTGACATCAAATCACATATTTATGAAAACGTAAGAGGAGCTCAAAACTTATGAAAATATAAGAAATAATTAAAAACTTTACACACTCATGAACAGTGCTACATAATATTGAGTCCGCAATACATTGTTCTCTTAAACATCTAACTCAACTAAATTATACAAAGCACGTCAATATAGACATAAAATAAATACATATGCTAAAACTTTCGACATAATCCGTTCATTCATTATGGAAATTTATTATTCATTGAAAACTGTACATTTTAACTGTAAACACGATCTATGTGTGTATTATATTGTTAATTTTATAGTACTTGTTTGTATTCAACATGATCAGTATCCACGACAATCTTAGTTTTAAATTATACGTAAACAAATCCGTTTTGTAATTGTAATAAAAACAGCGACGTGGTAGAAGGTACATTTTAAACATGATGTATAGTTGTCAGTTCTAGTTGCTGTACATCCTCGCTCTCGGTCTGTTCGCTTCAAATATTGATGGATTTTATCGTAAGCAAAACGGTCATTTGTATTCCATTAGTTCGCTTCCCTTCCTTTGTTTCAGCTCGGCGTGCTTCTCGGGCATTAGTTAACCCCGTGGCGTTGCTTGCATAATATCCTCACTGTAATTCCTTCCGGCGAATTAATTATGTTAGATTTGCACTGATTTAAGTACCCTGTGTCGAGCCACTCTTTATAAAATGTGTTGATCGTCCCGTTGGCCTCGATCCATAGCCCACTAGTGAGCACGGGTCCCTGCTTATACTGAGGAGGCCTAGAGCAAATTCCATCACGCTGCTCTAATTGGTGGTGGCGGTGATAGCCTAGTGGTTAAGGATTTGATCTTCAATTCGGGGGATCCGGGTTCGAATCCCAGGGCGCGCACTTCTGACTCTTCAGCGTTATTTTATTTAGCTAGCGTAGTGGATTATGGCCTTAACTTTCTCATTCAGAGAAGAGATCCGTGCTCAATAGTGAACCGTGATGGGTTGAGATGGAGTCACCCGGTACAGCTTAACGACTGCTATCTAACGATAACAACCAGCACCGACAGCTTTAAGTGCCCTCCGAAGCACGAAAGCGCTCATAAAAAGTGCTTATATGTTAAACGGACTAGAATGAAACTTGGCACAGGAATAGATAGTCAGGAACAACACAGGCAACTTTTCACCAACACATGACGCGGGCGAAGCCGGGTGTACGAGTACAACCAAGATATTAAATACATGATCGCCGACAAACCCGACGTGAGGTGCTTCAACGATTGTATGTATGTTGTTCGTGGATAATTACCATGCAAGCTGCGTCACCGCTCTGCCAAACAAGCTGGAAGCGGAACCAACCGCGTTCATTGCTTTACCTCAGCTAACACGGCTCTGTTACATCCTAATATTATAAACTTGTTAACGCCCGCGGTTTGCTCGCCTAAGAACGTTGATAACAAGTTTAATAAAATATAGCCTAGTGGTTAAGAATTCGACCTCCTACTCGGGAAGTCTTGGGTCGCGCACTTCTAACTTTTCGGAGTTATGTGCGTTTTAAGCATTTAAATGTCACTCGCTATAACGGTGAAGGAAAACATCACGAGAAACCTGAGCCGAGGAGTTTGCAAAACTCAAAGGTGTGTGAAGTCTGCCAATCCGCACTTGGCCAGCTTGGACTATGGCTTTACCTTTCTCATTCAGAGAAGAGACTTGTGATCAATAGTGGGCCGTGATGGGCGGAGATGAAATATTTTGTCATAAATACTTTAATTGGGGGCTTTTCTGTGTCTTTAGAACAGTATTAACGACACACGCAATATGATGTAGCAATCTCTTACTAGGTATAGTAATATTGTGCTAAGAGAGGATGGTAAGATGGTGAAAACAAATATTTATCTGTTACACATCGACGGCGGAAAACTGTAAGGGCGTAACTCTTTTAGAGTAACTCGTAAGTTCTCATTAATATTATTCGTAAGAGTTACTCCTTTACTGTTTTATGGCGACGGGTTTTATTACTTCGTATAAAGTATCTTCCAGAATTCTCGAAAGTAGAGAACAATTAATCAAATTTTGAACTCCAAGATCAAACTTTAACTCAACCTTAATTTAATAGCATTGGAACAAACAATTTGGTACCGAATAACGGACTATACCTTCTTTAGCGAAGGAAAGATCTCCCGCAAGGCGAGGTGTAATGCCTGTCGAGCTCCGACAGTTGTTAGTCGGAACTTGTATATATGCTAATAATGCAGAAAACTCCGATAGCGTGATTCAGGTTCCGTCGTGACGTCATCGTATGACGTGATGTGCGATGTTGCCACACTACTGTAAAAGCTTTTAATTTTAGTTCACATCTTATGGCCTCGACCCATTGAGGACTTTCCTCATCACTGAGGAGGCCTAGAGCATACACCACCACGCTGCACCAATGTGGATTAATGTCATAGTCCGTAATAATTTGTAATTTGTGAATTTAATCACAGTATTAACATTGGTTTGTGGATTTCAATTTGTTAGGGTGTCCATCAGAAAATGTTTATTCGGCGAGCGTCGTTGGCCCGCTTAATTGCCTTGATAAACAGTTAGGGAATAATTTGTCCGGCGACTTCGTGTTTTCCGTTTTTCGTCAGCACGCGTTTAGATTAGTTTTGCGGGTCGTGCAATGACAACGAAAGAATTATCCATAAGTAAAAAAAAAAAAACATAAAATCTTTATAACATACATGTAACTTAAAGTTGTTGATATCCAGTTGTAAAGTTCATGAAAGTATACGGGGTAAAGTACGGGTTGATAAAACAGCCTATGTGTTAGAATAGTCCGTTCGGCATGTCGTGACATGTCGCTTTCAAAGTCAAATCAATTATTTCATCACCTCGAGCTCACATAATGAAAGTCACAAGATTACATTGAATGGAATTATTACAATATTCTTATTATTTTATATACGTTATATATACTGTTACTGTTATATAAAGATCTCCCCCGAATAGGAATCTAATCAGGTACCTCTCGCCACCCATCATTAGGCCTTTCATCTACCAGGCATATCTCCTTCAGGTATTTCATTCGCCAGGACTTACAGCTTTCGAAAATATATTCGCCAATATTGAAATTTCTCATTAATATTAATTACAGATTTATTCAATAAATCATACAATGACAACCGTAATTATATATTCGATTGGTGAACGCTAATGATATTGACGGTAGATGTTTTAACCAAAGTTATTCGGTAAAGTAATGTTAATTTTAATATAAATTGTTGAGTCATAACTCAAAGTCAGTCAGTAAGATTGAAATATATGCGTAATACTAATCAATTTCAGGTTTACATAAATCAATCTGTTACGAAATTCAGATTTTTTTGCGTCAATCAGTTAAAACCTTAGGCCTTATTATCCGACGATAGTATAAGACCTTCTGATAAGGTTTTATGTTTAATTTTAGGTTAAAACAAACTACATAAGTTGCCAGTTTCAAAATATTTTCTAGTAGTAATAAATCTTTTCTTAAAAAGAGTTTTTATTTCAAATCTCCATTAGGTAGGCCTTATTATCGCCCCCTATGTTATGTGCCACAATATTTTATTCTTGTATTTTAGTTAATACTATGAATTTTCTCTCTGCCATAAATTTCTTGTCGTGGAACGTCTGAGTACCGCATTCGTCGGACCGAAGTCAAGATATCTAATAATTCAAATTACGTCCAAGCTTAACCACGTTTCTCGGCTAACGAGATTCCCTTACAGTTATTAATGATATTTTATAAAATGTATTTTATATTACATTAAAGAAATGATACTGCGATTTGAAGAAACTAAATCATGCTATGGCGGCGTCATCGTCTCTTTTAATTTGGTAATATAAGTAATTTTTTATCAATAAGTCTTCACAAGAATAAGAAAATATATACTAACAAAAGCACTAACTAACTTTATTAACTTAAAACATTACTTTCAGAACGTTATGGCTTGAGAGCCAGTTTTCTTCTTTTTCTCCTCGTCCTTCAGACATCCTCCTCCCTATTCTTCTTCTGCCACTCGTCCTGAAGAGGTTGATTGATGATGATGGTTGTTGGTGGGTTCAGTTGGTGTCATATATTTTGTTTGCTTGCGTGTCTCTTACTTCTCTTCTGACAGGCGACGCATTAGTGACACCTGCTTGGTATCGCTAACGTCCATGGGCGGCGGCGATCATTTTCCATCAGTGACTCAAATAAAAAAAATAAAGCTTTGTTCTTATTTTATAGTATTCGTTGTTTTAGAGGAAACAGCAAGGCTTTTCGTAAAAAATTCAAGTGTCGTCGAACGACGAGGTTTAAATAAATAATACAGCTTGGTTTTCACCCTATTGGGATGAGAACACAAGCCTCACGTGTACCTTACATTTTTTTTGATCCGTCGCAAAATAAAACCTGTATCACTACTTTCCGTCCGCGGCTTCATCCGCGTAGTAGGTAACTTCATTGATATGCTACTTAAAATACATTTAGGGTTTCAGTTTTCAATCTGCTTTCAGACGTCGCCGCGTCGTCTTGAACACCATCTTGGAAGCCATCTTGTCGTCATATTTCCGATGAATATGCACACTTCGGATTACTAAATGACGTGTTAGGCTGAGTTTAACCCGATATCATTCCTCAACGTTGATCATCAACTTTAACCTGTTATACTGGGGAAACTAAACCATTTCCTGGGATAAAACATATCCTATTACCATTCTTGGGTTCTTAACTATGACTATGCCAAGTTTAATCTAAATTTGTCCAGTGTTTTTTGCGTGAAGCTCGAACAGACAGACAATAAATCAACAAAAAAAAAATTTGTCTGGATATCGATAACAAAGCAGTAAAATTTTCAAAAAATACTGAATGTACAGAATTGACCCCGTTATAGTTTTATTATAAGTAAATAGAGTATATAAGTTAATTCAATTCTTTTAATTATCTCTACACTCACTATTTTCTCTTTCAAATTATCTTTTACACAAACATTCATATTTCTTCACGTTTCCACGATTTCTTCATCAACTTTTTCCCACCATCCTTTCGTTTGCTTTAAAAATTTTTGTCGGCAAACAAGCCCTAATATAATTTACTCTAATGGCAATTTAAGCACACTCAAGTAACTCATGAGGCACTTTCTTCACATAATTTCCTAATGTTTACACGAAGAGGGGCTTAAACCATCGGCAGCGTGTCTAATCCTTTTACATTACCGAAAAACAACGTTATTGACGCTTTTTCTTCATATACACGTAATCTAATGTTGAGGAGAGATTTCCAACAATTTTTGCTGTAATCATATTGAGTGTTCAATATTAATCCGCGGAAATATGTGCTTAATACGTGCCAATGGATTTTTTACTCCGACGTTTGAAGCAAAATATGGTTGAAGCGGTACTTGTAACCAAATCTCTTTGTACTTATACCTACCAAATAATTGTAAATACCTATGTGGTTGAAATTCAACCGTAATTCAACATGCCATAGGGTGTATTTGTCATCGGTATATCAATGAATGTGTGTACCAAACGAATAATACTATGCGTAACTGTATTAATTTAAAATATATTCAATAAATAATTATATAAAATACTAACTTTAAATATACCATTGCATAATTCTTAATCCGTGTAAACGGGGATAATTTTTTTTGCGTACATAAATAATAAATGTCTTTGGACAACTTACACAGCGTCATTTCGCCTCAAGCTAAGCATTTGCTTGTACTGTAGTGATCAGATAAGTGACAGACATACGTACATATCTATAATAAAAATAAAAGTATAACGAGGTCAAGTTTGTACGTTAAATATTTTACGAAAATTTTGATGCTTGAAGGCTTTGTTATCGACCAAAAATTTTTATGTAAAAGTTGTCAATTTATCTGTCTGTTCGAGCTTCATGCAAAAACCACTGAAAAGATTTAGATGAAACTTAGCGTAGTCGTAGTTGAAAACCTAACAATGGTTATAGAATATGTTTTATCTCAGGAAATGGGTTAGTTGCCACAGGATAGCAGGTTAAAATTAGTATGGCAACTCCGAAACCAATAGGACGAAAACAATTTAGATGAAATTTAGCATGTTTGTGGCTAATGTAAGAACAATGGTTATAGGATACTTTCTATCCCAGAAAACTGCTTAATTCCCGAGGGATAGTAGGTTAAAATTAGGACGGCAACTCTGAAACAATTGGACAAATCTTCCGAAGTGAAGCGAACACAATTTCTAGTTATCAAATAAATTCAAACACATACTTATATATGTAGATTTTTCTTACACCCAGACAGAAACAAACATTTCTGTTCATCACAGGAAAGATTGAAATAAAAGTAATCTTTTGTTTTATACCCTTAAAGTTTACGTAATTTTCTGGGAAAGAAAGTTGTTTGTAATTAATTTAAAAAGTGTACGTACGTGCGTACATACGGGTCACACAACAAATATTAGTCTCCTTTATAAAGTAGAAATAAAACAAACAATTATATAGAGCAGATATAGTAAATGTGTGCATATACGTTAGTCTGTCGATAACCATCAATAAAAACCAGTCATCCATCATTTAAAATCCTTTAGTCTCGTTAATTTACCCGTACACCCCTTTATCTTTATTCCGGGATACGGGATAGAAATGTTTGTACCATATATATGAAATACTTACGTGCTTCGACCCACTGACCGGCTATGACATCCAAAACCGACAGATGAGCGACGACCTTTGATCCTTCATAGGATACCAACGTGAAGTGTAGCTTACGATGAAAATATTAGCTAACTGTAAGCAGGATGACATATGAAGGACTCTCTACCACGGTAATATATTTACGCCTAAAATATGTGTATTTACAGACAAAATATGTGTATTGACAGGCCGGTTGGTCTAGTGGTTAGTGAACTTGACTACTACACCGGAGGTCGTGAGTTCGATTCCCACCCAGGTC
>DWJZ01006575.1:0-12901 GCA_018249125.1 Asbolis capucinus
CGTGGGTTCGATTCCCACCCAGGTCAAACTTTTCTGTGATGAGCAGAAATGTTTGTTCTGTGTGTCTGGGTGTAAATTTCTATATAAGTATGTATTTATAAATATGTTTATCAGTATTTTTATCAGTTGTCTGATCACCATAGTACAAGCTGACTGCTGATTTATTATACTATGGTTAACTGTCGTTGTATTAAAAGTTGGCCTCTAGTTGTACTTTACTAGCTAATGTCCGCGGCTCCGCTGCATCAAAATCAGGGTAACACAATTCCTGACTTAAATTAGCCATTCTCTAGACCATCAGTTATCTTCTCATAAAAAACGAGTAAATCCGGCGCGAAAATGTACAAACATAGATGCACTCTTTCATTTATAATTTTAGTATGGATGTTGGATTTCCGTCACTCATGCCATAGCTTCACGCGATTGGCTCGTGAAGTAGGTCATCTATTGGGTACATTGTACATTGGCCGAGATCCCCGTACATTACCTTTTAGCTATGCTAAAGACTCGTGCCGGTTACCTGGTAATCCATTGCAGCATCTTTTAAATTCCGTGTGTAATGCATAAGAATTTCTCGTTTAAATATCTTTCGCTATAGTCGGACATATCGAGTGACCCCAATACTATTCTGAGAATGGGTTCCGAAATATTTACTCTTTCGACAACTATAGGTATGAGTATATCAAGTGAGCTCCTGGGAGGTGTAGCGGCCACTCACTGTCCCCCCCTCGTCCACCTCCCCTTCAATAAGCTGTTGGTCCAGTGGAGGTGAAGCATGCATAACCTGGTGACTCGTTTCGGTTGTAGTCGATCAAAAAAGTTAAGCAACAATGGACGTGGTGGGTAGTAGGATGGGTAGACCACCAGTGGCAAACATTTCGTGAGCGTTTCCGTGATTCGGAGGGCAAGTTAAGCCGGTACTGGTTGTTATTGTTAGATAGCAAACCTTAAGCTAAATAAAACCTTCGGGGCGGCATAAGAACCTTCGGTTATTGGCCACTAACTCCTCCACCAACCGCATTGGAGCAGCGTAAATTATCCTCTAAGCCTTCTCAGCGTGAGAAGAAACCGTGTTCAGTAGTGCGCCATTAATGGGCTGAAGTTCCATTACTTGGAAATAGGTTACGGGGTCATTCATTCATATTTTCTTCCGAGATCTAAACGATACCAAACCTAAAGTTCTTACGCTATGGAAGAGCTGTATTTTATCTCGTAAATACAATATTCACCACATCTCAGATGTATGAAACCCGTTGAGTTTTTCCAATACCCATTTGTTACTCTGGATATTTTGTCGACTATCTGAAATACGCGGTAAAAAATTCACGCATAAATAACTCTTACGTCTCTTGTGTAAATGTGAGATTACGCTCTTATGTTTGCGAGAGATTTTTGTATATGATACAGCAACTGATTTTGATGTAGCGTCGTGTAGAAATCTTTTTATTTCTCCATCAATCCGCATTGGAGAATTGACGTGGAAGATACGTACTCTACTAATCTTTTTTTATGTGATAAACAGAAAAACCAGCAGCCAAGTCATCTGATGGTAAGTGATCAGCGCCACCAATGGACGTTAACAATACCAGACTATGGTGTAACTAACGCATTGCGTACTCGACCCACGGAGAAGATAAAGTGACAAGGGAAGCAATACGTTGCTGAAGCAACCTGCATTATTAACAAGGTCTACAGACCCCAGGACATGTGACAGAAGAAAAGTGGGAAGGATGTTGAGTAATCGACGAGGAGAAAAGAGGAGAACTGTCTCTCAAGCGGAACACGACGAGTCGATTGGCAGCTAATATTAGCCAGCCAGACGGGCTTCACAAAAAAAGAAAAATTTATCTGCAGAGCCCTTCCAGCGAGCAGCTGAATTCTGTACACCTTTTACGACACCCTGGTAGACCAGTATGGGCCCAATACAGCGAGACCTACTATATAATCGATACTATATGATCGTATCGGTATCGATACCTATAGGCATCGATCATATAGTATCGATATCTACTGGCATCGATTATATAGTAGGTAAAAGTGTTATTAAACAACACGTTAACTTTAAAGACATATTTCTTATACTGGCAATATATAAAATCCTGTTTACGACAATCTGTTTCATAATAATTCCTAAAACCGATGATAATAAAATCGAAAGCCAGACCAAGTTATGAATTCAATCGGAATATTTTAAAACTTTTGATCATAAAAAGCGAAAAATTTGAACGAAAGACTCAATTTATACCACCGTCGATTTAAACCTAATTTTGTAGATAACCAATCTTCTTGGCAGTAACATTATCGCCAAAGTTGGAAACTTTTAATTCCTGGAACGATGAAACCGCGAAGTTCGGAAGTTGCTTAATTCGAATAACTAATTTATTTAAATTAAACCATCTGTAAAACAACAAGCTTTATTGAAAATATTTAAGAACAGAAGATTTAATTACAGGGCCCTAATACGGAGAAACATATAAAATTTCATAACCATATTGTTAATCGTTAAGGAGTTCCTCTAGAGCCCATTCTGAGTATAGTAGCATATCATACTTATCATAAAAATACATTGTCATCGGAACTGAAGCAGTATACAAAATATCAGCTTCGTAGTGTAAGAGGAAGTGGGTCTAATTAATCTTGTAATAAATAAAATAACTTTACAAAATATACTAACATACTAATATACAAACAAACACTGCAAGTGAAAGCTAATAAAAATAAAAGCTTGTAATAAATAAAATACGTGCAATTCTTGCATGTATATGTTGCTGGAAATGTAGAAAATATGTCATTGTACACAATTCCCAGAAAATATGATTCTACAATTCCCGGCTAAGTCAGACGTAATTCAATGATTTGAAAAATCTGAGAAACAATTATAACGTGGAAGATGTATTTCCTAGAACTTCTATACTATACAGACATTAATTAATCTTTCTGTAAATAGAATGAATATCTAGTAATCTAAAAACCACAAATTTGTAATCTTTCAGTAACATAATATGTACGACAACGAGTATTTTGAATAAAGCAGGACGTAAAATATATGTACATACGTATGTATATAGGGTTTTCAGTTCTACTGATAACGACGGTAGTGACTAGAATAACTATATCGTTTTTTGCGAATAAAAGTCGAAATAATAATCTCACCATTACACTACAACTTACTTTAAGCCACTAATAACCCACTACTATAATACCCCCATAACACGCCTTTAATACAAATTCTACCATTTTCGATCTATCAATATCGGTTTATACAGTCACTGTGTCACCAGCAAAAACGAAACCTGCCCACATACGACATTTACACGTGCGACATTTTGTCGTGCCATGATCGCATCAAAGTCGCACGTCTGAACCGCTAAAACAAAACCAAATTAAACAAAAACAATCAAGGCTGGACTATCACAATCATTCAATTACAATTTGAATTTAATTTCAAAGTGATTTGTGTACTTAATTCGAACTTCTGTACAAAGTAATCGACAAAGTGTCCCTAGGCTTCGTAGGTCTCGAAGTAATTAAACTTAATTGAAACAATGAAAGTAATTGACGTAATCATTGCATTCCAACTTCTCTGAATCATGAAACGACGAAAACATTCCTATGCCGTAAACTAATTTGGTAAGCAAATAAGTAAGTTTAAGACTTATACATACTTGAACCGGTCTAGCCTTGTATTGATTGTAAGCAATCTGAGCCTTAAGACGTTTTCTGTTATTAATCACGCCAAACGCCAGTTCAAAAATGTACGGGACGTTAAAAAAAATATGGGGTCTGTTTTCCGCAATAAACTTCATCCACATATGTACATTTTTGATATCTTTGGCGCGATAACAGAACATACGTTTGTCTGTGGCAAAGTAGGGTAGTGGCAAAAATTTCATGAGCGTTGCCATGCTTCCAAACTGGTGTCACATTGGAGTAGCTATTAGCTCCTTGGTTTTGAATTAGCTACACAAACGGGATGGCGAACTAATGCCACAAAATCATTGTATACTCATACGAGTATGACGCGACTGAGTGCGATACAAAATGAAGTTAAAATTATCATACATTTTTTTTTACAAAAATGGATTTTGTTCCTAACTTGGAGGAACATAGCTATGTGTGTATTGTTGTAACTATTTTAGTTCATAGAAAGGTTTAATAAAATTGCAATCAATAATCTTTAGTCCTGATATTACAAGAAACGATTTTTTTGTTGACGTAATGAATAAACTCCAATATTAAACCAGATTTAAAAAATCCGCTAATGAGTATAAAATATAGGGCATCATATGTGCATTTTCACTAGAAATTTTAAATTAATAACTACGTATTCTAGCAATTTAGGCTTCGATCAAATATATAAAAATACAAAGTTTCATTATAATCCTTTAAAACAGTCCAGAATCGTGCTTCTCTCTTTTTCTCTCTCAATTCTTACCAGAAATTAAATAGACACTGCAATTTTAGTTATCAAACTCATTTTTATAATTATCATCGCTTGAGGTCTTTCAGCTTATTACTTTCACTTGTTAGATTTTAGAAGGCCCAGGACAGGTCAAAGTGGCGTAACAATTTACGCAATTTACGCCCCAATGGGAGGCCTATGTTCAACAGTGGATATTAAGACTGACGGATGGATGGTTAAATTTAAAATAATAAAAGTAGTTTTCTTTTAAAATTTACAAATCGATACAATGTTTTCTGGCTGCACGCTCGACAACAATGCAGCACCACGTTATTGTTGTACTTCGAAAAACTCTGTATTAAAAATAACTTAAACATTTGTACAAAACGGAAAATACACCGATATTAAATAGGACTTTTTATTGTCTATCGACTACATGTGTTTTCATAAAAGAAAAAATATTTTAGACTAGCACATTTTTTTGTATTTTACACAATAAAAAGTTTGGGCGTAATTCTACTATGGTACATAATATTATAAATACGAAAGTTTGAGAATTACATATATTATTACTGAACAGGTCTGAATGAAATTTAGCACAGTGATAAGTGACAGTGACAGTGGAATTGCACATAGACTACTTTTATTTTCTATTGGGCAAAATTGTATCAGCTTTTTGATCTGTATTTTTGTGTTAAGGTTCCTCTACCCAGAGAGTAAAACGGGATCCTATTACTTAGACTCCGCTGTCTGTCTATCCGTCCATCTGTCACAGTTGAAATTTTGACCAGATAATGCCACTATTTCTCTTGCCATTGTAGAAACAAATATTAAAAATCAAAATAAAATTAATATTTAAAAGAGCTCCATAAAACAAATGTGATTTATTTCTCGTTTTTGCTCATTATTGATATCGACAACAGGTAGACGCTTGAAATATTCACAGAATAATTAGATATTTTCATTTTAAAAAATAAATAACTAGATATATATTTACTTTTAAAGTATATATTTACATATATTTTTAAATATATATATATTTACTTTAATACAATAATACTTTAATACAATCATATACTGCAAGTTACAAAGCACGTAAAAGATTACGCGGTACAATTTAGTTACAATAAACTCGAATACGCGTCAGTAATCAATAACCGTTCCAAAGACCCCATTCTGTCTTTTACGAAAATGTTTTGTCACTGTCCGCTCGTACGAAGAACTTGAGTGGAATGAAAGGTAATGAGCCTTTGTACTGCCTATTTGGTATTCTAGGTCGATGTGAGACCGTTGAACCGCGGTATGTTGCCAAAATTCCTGAAATATCTACATTCTTATGCTTCTAATGGTACTTTGGTGATTAAGTAAATTAATGCTTAGTCATTAATGACTACTGGTTCCCTATATCGCGTGACGTGGAGTCCATATCCAAGGAATAGTTATCCCGCTACGAGTATTATAAATGGGATTTTGTGAAGATTCATGGATGTTTGTTTCTTCTTTAAGCAAAAACCACAGGACCGATCTGAATGAAATTTTGTACAGAAATAGATTATAGTCTGGAGCAAGACAAGAATATAGTAATACTAAAATAAATATTTCTGTCTATTTAGCGTCAGGGTACTTAACAAATACTAGCATTTATTTAGTGCGTTACTTGACCTGTTCGGTATCGCACGTGCGCATTTCTCTTTTATTTCTCTGTGATTTTGAATCAGTGTTTTTTAGTATTTCATTTGGAGCGGCCGACAACTGTACTATTTGACCCTCCAGAATTGTCCATTTATTCTGGAACACCTGTATATTACTAGCTGTACCCGGCCCGCATTGCTACGCAATAACTCGTCAACCATGTGTCCGATCGATATTAAGTCGGGACGAAAACTTTTACCATAAACAAAATAGCAAAAGATATTAGCGCTCTATCTCCAACCAGTTCAAAGTCTACAGGGCCAAACAAACATTGATTTTTATATATATAAATGGCATGTAACATATATTTATATGCACGTATTAAAAAGCGGTTATTTTAATATTACAAACCGACACTCCAATTTCATTTATTTGTATAGATCAACACCATCATTCTGTATCCCTCATGTATTGTAGTAAAATGTATAAATATTTTTAACACATCGATAATTTTGGTAGGTAAATTATTGAAACAGATAAATTTGGCTGACTCGTAATTAATAAAAATATTTCAATGGGTTATTAGTGATCTATAGGGAATGTTAGTGAATAATGATTATTGTTCCGTTGACTTTCGCTGCGTAATTACCGTGATTAAAGAAGTTGACATTTGACAGGCCGGTTGGTCTAGTGGTTAGCGAACCTGACTGCTACACCGAAGGTCGTGGGTTCGATTCCTAACCAGGTCAAACTTTTCTGTGATGAGCTGGAATGTTTGTTCTGTGTGTCTGCGTTTAAATATCTATATAAGTATGTATTTAAAAGTATATATGTATGTTTATCAGTTGTCTGATAACTAAAGTACAAGGTACCGCTTAGTTTGGGGTCAGATGGCCGTATGTGAGTTATCCTGAGATATTTACTTATTTATTGACATGACATCATAATTTCTTAACCACTAGGCTATCACCGCCTTGATATTTGACCCGTAACAAACAAATATACCAACATACTAATATACAAGCGTACACTGCAAGTTAAAAAAGTGCGTACATTACAGTAAATGACAAGTTATGTCGAGGAAATGAAGTACAATTGTCGACTTATGGTACTCTACGAACCCATTTGGCGACGAATTGGACAGAAATTGAAATGTGTTCCTGTTTTGCTTGTCATTTCTAAGTTATTTTATAAACTTTGCCAAATCTGTAAAAGTCGTATTGGAGCGTTGGAAAAGTCAATGAAATCTAGCTGCTCGGTGGTTGGCCTTCACGGAAGGATCTTTCTGAGAAGTCACGCTGCCTTTTTTTACTTCCTATAAATTACTGCTTGACCACTACTCCGGCTGATGGTATGGCGATGTTGTCTTAGATGGTAAAGTGCACTAATTTAGTAATAGCCTTTTCACTCTTGACTTGAAGACACTTAAATTGGATTCGAACGGAAACGGAACGCTCGCAACTTATTCCAGTCCTTCACAGAACGTATGATGAAAGAGGACTCAAAGCGAGTCGTTCGTAAGGGCGGAATGTGTACGACGATAGGATTCCGGCGGTGCATCGGCTCGTTCGATCATGATACCAGGATGGCGGAATTAAATCTTGTAATTCCTGTGCACACCTACTACCTTCTCGATCGATTCAGAGCCATCGATTCGTCGTGTCCTGGTTAGGTTGGAGTTACTTCAGCAATATACTGCTTCCCTTGCTTCTTTCTCTTCCTCACGGGTCTTTTACTAGCCAACGACAACGCGTTAATAACACCACAGTCAATTTCCATGGGTAATAGGAATCTTACCATATAACCTGTCTGCTTGGTAGCTTGCTTATAACATAAAAAAAAGTTTTTGATTATATAACCGAGACAAGGCTAGGAACTATAAACAGGCCTTTAAGAAATATTAATAGTAAAAAATATACTCCCCAAAATCCTCTCTATAGTTATTCACCACAGATAAAATGTGAGTAACATTTCCTCACAAAGACCCGGCCATTTATGACGAGTCACAGAATCACAATAAATTTTATTTTTATCAAACTTTTTGCCCTTAGTGTCGAATATACTCCGTTTATTTCGCTGTAGCGTATTGCGCCATTATTTATAACATTCTTTATGTATATCAGCTGTGACGGAGCAAGAGATTCTACCCTTTCTAAATCGGAGTTTGTTTGTTCCACCTTCCCAGGGCTTAACCACAAACCTTGATTTTGCATGAGACACGGTTTAATTTTGGCCCAAGTACCTTTTAACTCCGAATCATAAATTATTTTTGTACAAGCTTAATTTTTTTTCACCTGTTCCGGTATCTAATCTTAAAGTACCTATCAGTGTGTTATTGAGCTAACACAAGGTAAATTTTCATATATGTGTAAGCTGGAAGCGTTCAAAGCTCAGCGGCTTGTTTCGATCGTAGGCTTTCGTAAAAGTTAAGAAACAGCGGATGCGGTCGGTAGGATGGGTGACCGGTACTTGCAAAAAATTCATGAACACTTCTGTGCCCCGGAGGGCACGTAAAGTCGTAAGTTCCAGTTGTTATCGTTAGTCAATAATTATTAAGCCACGAGAATGGTGAGTATCATAGGCATTCTCGTTTTTAATAATACCCATTGCTCCAATATAGGCCGTTAAGACTGTCGCTAAACTAGGCCAAAACTTTATGACTTATAGAGTCCCTGTTTCTTGACTAAACTATACCTATGAATAACAATATTTTCTTATAAAGCTCTAAATTACACTTAAAACATACTAATATCAAGCTCCAAAACGAATACTCTACAGCACAATATGCGAAAATTTAAAAATCTATATACATATGTATGTAAATAAAAATCAATGTTAGTTTCTTTGTAAGTTTGTTTATTTGTTCTTTATAGACTCTGAAATGAAAATAGAGCACCAATGTCTTTAGCAATTTAGTTCATAATTCTTGGGAAAGGTTTTGGTACCAAAATTATATCAATGTTACTGACGAGAATGACCGATGAATTGTTGCGAAACAACGTGTGACGGGTACAGCTAGTATTATTATAAAAATATTGCTCAATTTTTACGTCAATATATAAAATAAATATGTAGAAGATATACATATATTTCTCCGAAATATGTATAAGGTACAAGGAGTTACTTTAACAATAAATAAGAAAATTATAAATCTCTGTATTGCGTATTCCAGGCATTACTTCAAAAAGATGGAATAGGCGCTCGACGAATTCCAGGTCCAGAATTGGGAATTTCAAGCAGATGTTACTTTCAGCTTGTAGACAAGAAATAGAACGCCAATTTCAGAAATTCCCCCGAGATTCCAGCGGACCAGTCAATTCGACGGCAAAAAGTAGACGCATATTATTCGCCTGATTGCATTGGAAATAACGAGATTTTTATTCTATTTAAATATTGTTTGCTATATTTTAACAGAAGCGTTCTAAGCGCTGTCGATCTTAAGTGATGACCGAAGTTAAGCATTAGCTTAGTCAGTAGTGGTGAATGCTGGTGGCTTACATTTTTGAAGGTTTCCGTGGTTCAGAGGGCATGTTAATTAGTCGATCCCGCTTGTTGGAAGCCCTCTGGTAGCTTAAAACTTTTTGAAACTTGGTTTGACCACTAACACGTCGGGATATGCACTTGTGTGCGATATGACTGACGTATGACACAATTCTATTGGGATACCAATGTGTGTGTAATGAAATTAAATTAAATAAAAAGTATTTGAAATGAAATAAAATAAAAATTTAAGCAAAAGAGAGTATAAATTATTATTATTATATACGAGTATATATTTTTAAATATACGATATTACTAACTTTATTTCATTATTTTGTACTTACGCACGTAAAACGTATAATACTGCATCATGATTATGACTGCAACCCAAAACTGTCCCACTGCTGGCTTCTCCTGTCAAATTATAAGCTGTTTAGGCCCTAGTTACGCTATCCACGTGCGGATTAGTGGACTTCGCACACCTTCGAGAACTTAATGGAGAACTCTCGAAAGTGGAGGTTTTCTCTCAATATCTTCTTTCACCTGAACAAGTGACAATTAAAATGCAGATAACTCTTTGAAAATTAGCGGGGTTTGAATGACCTAGGACTTCCCATTCAATACTTACGTTGAAACTAAACACTGCTTAGTAGAGTTAGTAATAGTAGTGCTAAATTCAAAGGCCTTATACATTAATATATTCTAGTTCCACCATGCCCGTAGCCTTCATGCAGAATGGTGGTATACGTAGCAGATAAACATGTCACGATACTTGCAGCACACCTCTACATTCCATTTATGCTGTTTTGTCAAGCATCAAGAATTTAACTCACAGTTTTATTAAATAATGTCAGTCTTGACCTCTTACGGGAGATATTTATTTTTACTGCGTAGAGAGCCGACTGTGCGTTTGAGACGCTCAGATACTTAATAAAAGGAGGAACAGACAGGAGTACTAAGTATTCGCGGCTTCACAAAGGAGATTTTTTTACTGCGTAGGGAGCCAACTGTGCGTTTGAGCCGCTCAGATACTTAATAGGACGAACAGATGGGTAAGTAACATTTACGAATGCAGGAGAGAAAAGACCGTGAAACAACAGTAAATAATGAACGGTTTTTTTTCGGAAGGAAAGTAGGTTTGGAAGAGGCGGTATAAAACATAAAAATATAAGAGTTTTCCCGATTAAGAAACCACGAGAAAAAATATCAAGAGACGCCATAAGTAGTAAGTGCTATCTATAACAGTTAGTAGGAAAAAAGGGTGGGAGTTTGACACCTTATTCCAAAACCACTCATCGACTTCTTGAAGTGATAGCGAAGTTTAACTTTTACGAAACATTTTTAATAACAACTGCGAATAAAATAATTTTAAATTTTGATGAATTTGTTATAAGTTTTAACACCAAATAATAGCACCAAACACCAACTTGCATGAGGCTCAATAATAATCATCAACCATCAGTCTGAAGAAGGCTGTCGCATTAATATGAGGACCTTCTCATACAGTGAAAACCTAGAACATACTCTGATCCTGTGTACAAAGTCCTAATATTCCAAGTTCTGACAGGCTGGTTGGTCTAGTGGTTAGTGAACCTGACTGCTACACCGAAGGTCGTGGGTTCGATTCCCACCCAGGTCAAACTTGTCTGTGATGAGTAGAAATGTTTGTTCTGTGTGTCTGTGTGTAAATATCTATGTGAGTATATATTTAAAATATATATGTATGTATGTTTGTGAGTTGTCAGATCACCATAGTACAAGCTAACGCTTAGTTTGGGATCAGATGACCGTGTATGAGTTGGCCACAGATATTTATTATTATTAAAAATTATTAAATATTCATATTTTCCAAGTGCCTAGTAGAATTGAGCAGTGACGTAGTGATGCGTACCAGAACAATACAGGATAGGCTGATAAGCTTGCTTTGTGTCGCCGATAGCATACTGTCGGATGCAATGAGTTAACCGGAGACCGGAAACCGGATACCGGACCAAGTGAGATTGCACGCGATGATACTTCAATGACATCTTGTATTATTATGTGTAGTATAAGTAAAAATTTTACTTTAAATCAAAAACATTTTTTTTTTACTTTTTTTCCGGTATTAACAGGCAATGAGAGACGAGTCACTTGATGCTACGTGATCACCGCCACCCATAGACATTAAATATGTGGCGACACACACATCACATCACATGATGACGTCACAACAAAAAACCTGAATCACGCTATCGGAGTTTTCTATATCGTTAGCATATATACAAGTTCCGACAAACAACTGTCAGAGCTCGGCCGCTCCACAGGCACATCACCTTGCCTGGCGGGAGATCTCCACTTTGCTAAAAATACAATAGACTTAAATGTCACTAACAGGTTGCCTGCCAGAAAGGAAGTAACAGAGCCGCATGCGTGAGGAAGACACCAAGGGAAGCTGTACTTCGTTGAAGCAACCGGAATCAATAACTACACCAACTAGTTCCAAACACACCACCAACTTAAGGACGGATGACAGAAGAAGAATGAGGAGGATGACTGAAGAATGGTGAGAAAAAGAGAACTGGCTCTCAAGACATCAGCAGGAATACGGAAAGTTTGACTTACGAAGCGGCTGATTCAAACAAGAGGCTTAACACAATTATCCTTTCACGTAGCTCTACCACAGAGCAGTCGACTTCTGGCAACACCGTGGTTTGCACGCGTGTCATTGGGATTTGTATTCTAAACTACCGCAATACAGGTTACGTGTGTCGTGATCAATATTTGACATATTCTTAAATGAAAGAAACCATTTAACTCGCAACGACTTCTCTTTAACTATTTATATGTACATATATTTTGCATTGCGTACATTCAAAAGTACAAAATCTAAAAGTACTTTTTGCACAATAAAGTTTTCGCTAACAATAAAAAAAAATCTTTGGACAACTCACACGCGGCCACTTGATCCCAAACTAAGCGTTAGCTTGTACTACGGTGATCAGTCAACTGATAAACATACATATTTTTAAATACATACTTATATAGATATTTACACCCAGGCACACAGAACAAACATTTCTGCTCATCACAGAAAAGTTTGACTTAAATCGAACCCACGACCTTTTGTATCGCAGTCAGGTTCACTAACCACTAAACCAACCGGCACAGTGTTGTTCTAGTTTTCACTTATATCAACACTCCGAGAGTGCCATTGATTTGAAGTATATTTCAAAAATATAACGTTTCATGTTACATTTCCAGCGATTATAACGTAAGGGTAATTTGTAGCGCCTCGTACCCTCTAAGGAATGCTTTGTACGTGCTCGATCTTGCGGCTTCGAGCGCTTAAAATAAATTTCCCTTTTTATTTTACCACACAAATGCTGTCGAATTCGGCATATATCTGGG
>DWJZ01006576.1:0-12900 GCA_018249125.1 Asbolis capucinus
ATGTATTTAAAAGTATATATGTATGTTTATCAGTTATCTGATCACCATAGCACAAGCTAACGCTTAGTTTGGGTTCACATGACCGTGTGTGAGTTGTCCAAAGATATTTATCTACCAGATACCAAGGATTATATCATTAAGAATTTAAAACAAAACAATCTTCCACAAAATTATATTATACATTCAATCAAAGAGAACAGTTTGGTTAATAAATCCTCTAACGTATTCTCTGTTGGCGTCGTAGAAGAAGTCCCAGAAGGAGAGTCTGTCCTGGAAGGGCCTGGTGGGGAGCACCAGGTCCGTGGTGATGTTGAGGTAGTTGAGACGTTCCCGGGTGACGGGAAGCCATTGTACTGGGAGCAGCGGTGTTGTTGATGGGGTTGGGTTCCTGGAAATAATGAATTGCTAAATAAAGCTTGTACTATTGAAGAATCAAGTGAAGTAAATATAAATTAAATAGACGTTTCTATGTCTGTACGAGAGGCCCCGTGAATCCATGTATAACAGAAGTACCACGTGTAATATAACCCGGGAAATGAACCCTGGATCCCACATAGCAAAATCTAATAATACAGATAATACTAACTGAAGACACTGGAGAATTACGCTTTAGTTCGTATCCAAAATGCCCCTACGTAATCTCAACACATATTAAAATTAATATGGATTCTAAATGTCTTTTAATTTTGATATTTGTTGAGAATGTATATAAAATAACATTTACAGTATCAAACATTTTCATGTCCGATTGTGTGGACTTATCGGGAAGTTAAGAACTATTATCGAATGTCAAGGATTGTGTTGTTATCTATTCTGATTTAGGATAACTCACCCGTATTTAGCAAAATTGGTCCAAAGCGATGTTATTCTATCGATGATGAGCTGGTCTTCTGGCGTAGGTGGGTCTGTCAAACCTGGTAGGTCGAATAAATAGCCCAGTTCATCAGAATGAGCTGCCCCGCCACCCGTGACATTCGCCCTGATCCTCGCTATGTTTCTATCCCCGATATAGCTGAAGACGTAGTGATACACGGTTCCATTGTAATCTAAATATTTCGCTAGTGTCCGTTGAGTTGGATGGACGAAAAGTGCATCGGAATCGAAATCGGTCACAGCTCGTCTAAGAGCAACGGTCATGGGCTCGTCGCCGGCGTAGAACCTACGGACAAACATCATCATCTCGTTGTGCAGGTCACCGAAGTCAAAGCTCAAGTCTACATTTATGTTAAATATATCCAGAGCTTCGAAAGCTGCTGGGGGCATATTGTAATATGTTGTCAGCCATTCGTCCTGGTTGTAGCCGGAGAGTAAGGGAATTGTGTTGTTTATAGGAGTACTGACTGGGTGGCTGGTGACGAAACGCTCGACGTTTGGGAACTCTTGTTCGACGCATGGCTGAAACCTCATTCCGAGTGTCGATACGGCTATTATTACTTGAGCTGTAGTTGCGTTGTTGGATAGATATGAGACCGCGGCGACTGTGTCGTTGGTTTGGAATCCTAATTGGTTAGCTATCAGTATAGCTGCATTTAGATTCGGATCCTCGGAAGCCCAGGGGCACAGCGATGTGCCGCTTTGAGTTATCGCTCTATGAAATAGACCTTCCTCTGCGTACAGTAATTGAAAATCAACAGATACGCCTCCGGCGCTGTCTCCGGCTATCGTTATGTTCTCATCGTCTCCACCGAATGCCTTGATGTTGTTCTTGATCCATCTTAAAGCGTACAATTGATCCTTCAATCCTTGATTGCCTGGTACTTGTGGTATGTTCAGACACATGAAACCGTACACAGATACCCTATAATTTAAAGAGACGAAGATAACGTCATGACGGAGCAGAAATTTTGGACCCAAGGACTGTCGACCTGAAGATCCCATCATAAATCTACCTCCGTGAATGTAAACAAATACTGGAAGCGACGCATTGCTAGCCGACTGAGGAACATGTATGTTCAAATGGAGACAGTCAAGAGTTGTTCCTTGTACGCCCATTGGTTGGGGACATCTCGCGTTGTCGTTGAAAGCGTTGAAATCGCCTAACTGTGGATGCACATCTGCGGGTGTCTGAAAAGTAAAATTTGCCTTAGTATAAATATTGTGTACTCATTATTTTAATAATCTTTTTTTTGTACAGTGTATTGTAATGATTTGGTTCGACGATTGAATTTATTTGGACTTAATCGACTTTAAGTCTACTAATCTACAGCGCTATAGTAGTAACAGTGGTTGTAATAAAGCAGATGTTGTTATAATTGTTACCAATCACTGGGTACAGTTTGATTTATGTGTTTTTTTTATTATGGTCTGTAGAATGTCAGGAAATAGAATAATGTGAAAAGCAAACATTGGAAATACAGCAAATGTGATATAGCATATGTTTATCGTAACATTTTTCATCGAAAGTTATTAATTGATTTAACCAATGCGGGCCAGACTGAAAATTTCCTAACACGTGGTGAACATTTACGTTTCAAATTTGTTAAAACTAGGCATAATATTAAGAACTTGAATTTTGGCAATGCCTGAATTATTAACAGAGTCAAAAGCTTATGCTAGTTCGATGCAGAATGTACCTTTGAATTTTTTATATATAATTATACTAGTAAGTGTGCCGATTTCAGTCAGTGTTAAGATTCTCTGTTTAAGAATAACTTGAAAATTTTCACTTTAAATGGTTGTTATACTTACTCCAAACGGATTGTCTTCATCAACAATAGCGTACGGTATACCCAAATACATGGCCGATCCATCGTCTGCTCTGAGTCCGCGTATCAATCCAACTGTGGTGTTAACCGCGGGAACATCCTGAGACTCTATACTTCTAGAAGATACTACAGCAATGGGTACCAGAGCTGCAGCTATCACCATAAAAACTACTGAAACTCTTGGTGGTAATTTCATCTTGGAATTTTACCAATTAGTAGTTTAGAAATTGGCTGTAAAAAATCTAAAAATATAAGATTACAATACGTCAGCTCCACAAGCTGGAGCGTATGAAATTCCCTATGAAAATAATATTTTCGTTTATCGTGTTAAGATAAGCTAATGAGATAGTATACGTCATTAAGAGATTATTATAAATAATACAATTGTAACACATTTCAGTAATTATTATCTATTGTAGAATACTAAATTAGGATTTATTACAAGCGAAGTCTTGCATAATTCGTGGAAAGAAAACGATAGGATCATAGAGGATAAATTGGACTCCAAGAATCGTATATCCTTCTAATACTACTAATATGAAATTTTCTAAGGACAGATTGATGGATGTAAGGATGTATGTTTGTAACTCCTTCACGCAAAAACTATCGAACTAATCTAGATGATATTTCGCACAGGAATAGATTAGTAGATAGGCTACCTTATTAAGGTTTCTACCACACGTCCGAAGCAGCGGGCGGAAACAAGTGTGCTTAGAAAGGTTTAGTAAAAAATGTACATTGTTATACAATGCGTCATACAGTAACCAATGAGCTGGGCATGTAATGGATGGAGGAGGTTGTAGAAGAAGTCCTGTTTTGCGCAGCAGTAAACCCATATATTTAAGAAATACATAAATCTACTATACCTGAGCCTCGATTTTAAGAGAATGTTCCCGAAATTCAAAACGAATAACAATTATATTTTTTCGTTAGTTTAAAACTTCAAAAATAATAATATATATGAAGCTCAACGTTTGTGAGTTTGTCTTTTATAAACTCTGAAATGATAGGAGACACAGCACTGATGTCTTTAGCAACTTTGTTTAGAATTCTCTGGAAAAGGTTTTGATACTAAAATGATTTCGATCGGGCACATGGTTGATGAATTGACGAATTAATGCGCGCTGGGTACTGCTACTGTGATGTATAACATTTTTATATACGAGTATGTACCGAGGTGTTTTGAATTCCTAAAAAAAATATGGCGTTCAAAACAAAAACTATTTCGCATCGTGAGTAAATAATACAATGAAATTACAGTGATGTGAAAAAAGCGAGGTTGGTAGGAAATCCATTCTTTTGACGAATTTGGTAAAAAAGTGAGTTTTCTAAAAGTTTTCGTCCTAGGACTACCACTTACTGATAAAAATAATTTTGTTAATCTATAAGCAACTTTATTTAACTAGTGGGGAGGGATTCGTATACAAAATACAATAACAACAATGTATATTACTGATTTTTGTAGAAATGCAGAAAGAACTTGTAGAAATGTAGAAAAGCATAATTTTAACAAACCTGAATTCATTTGTTCCGTTACTATTCTCTTCGAATCGTGACACAGTTATCTCTAGCTGTAGTGGTATCGGCTGTTTTTTTTTTTCTTAGCTTTTAAACTCTCTCTCTCTGAGAGTTAGAGATCGAGTGAGCTCTGAGTTGTTAAGTAGAAGGCAAATGCGAGCAATTAGATGGGTATGCAATGATACAATAAAAGATAATTGTTTTAATTCCATTTAATAATTTAACTAATTAATGTTTGATTAGAGTAGCCTCTGATATATCTCTTGTTAGTGTGGTAGAAGAAATCCCAGAAGGAAAGGCGTCTGTGGAAGGGTCTCGTACTAAGTTCCATGTTCATATCGATGTTGAGGTAGTTAAGACTGTCTCGGGTGGCAGGTAGCCATTGTACAGGGAGTAGCTCGGTTATAGATGGGGTGGGGTTACTGGAAGAGTAGAAGATTAGAACAAGACTAAGCCAATCAGTAAGAGATAAAACATGAAGCTAACATTTCTTCGTCACGTGTCTTATGATGTTTCATTTTCATGTAAACGCGATGACTTATTGATTTGCTTATCATAATTCAACCTAATTATTCTAATAATGACTTATTATTAGCCATAGTATGTTTATTTTCTCAGTTCTACATATGACATATAATACGTTAATTCCCATGTATCGTCTACAGTGGCGCAAGGAGTAACTTAATATTTTAATTAGATAATGGTTTCATGTCAAATATAGAACTGTATCAAGAAGATAAATTGCTTTTTCTAACTAGAGTAAATGTATTATTCACTTTTATAGATATTTTGCTTTAAAAATTATTTTCAATAACAAAGATATTAAAAAGATATCCTTAAGCGGATCCTCGATGAAATGTTTTGAAACTTACCCATATTTAGCGAAATTGGTCCAGAGCGTAGTGATCCTATCTATGATCAATTGATCTTGAGGTGTCGGTGGGTCTCTCAATTCTGGCATTTCGTACAAGTACCGTAGTTCATCTGAATGAGCTGCACCACCTATTGTGTTATTGTTTCTGCCACCAACGTAACTAAACACGTAATGGTATGCTGTTCCGCCGTTAGCCAAGTGGTGCCTTAGTGTACGCTGCGTCGGATGGTTGATAACAAAGTCTGAATCAAAATCAATAACAGCACGTCTATGCTTCACAGATATTGGTTCGTCTGCCGCGTAAAAACGACGTACGAATAATTTCATAGCTTCGTGTTTGTCGCCAAATACGAAGCCGAAGTTTAAGTTGCGGTTAAATATGTCTAGAGTCTCGAAAGCTTGATCAGGCAAATTTGCGTACAATAATAACCATTCGTCACTGTTGAACCCAGACATCAGTGTGATGTTCTTGGCGTTTACTGATGGAGTATGGATGGGATGACTGGGTGCGAATCGCTCAACGTTTGGAAACTCTTCCTCGACGCAAGGCCCAACCCCGATCCCTAGATCAGCTACGGCTAACATCACTTGATTTGATGTCTGATTCGCCAAAAATGTAATTGCTGTGCTAGTGTCGTTTGTGTCAAAACCCATTCTGTTTGCAATCATTATTGCTGCATTCACATTTTGCTCGTGAAAAATCCACGGAGAAAACCCTGTACCGCTTTGAGTTATCGCCTTATTAAATAAACCTGCCTCTGCAAACAATATGTGCAAGTGTACTGATATCCCTCCAGCGCTGTCCCCAGTAATTGTTATGTTTTCGTCGTCCCCTCCGAATGCTGCGATATTTTTCTTAATCCATCTTAAAGCGTTTAATTGATCCTTCAGTCCTTGGTTGCCTGGTACTTGTGGTGTATTCAGACACATGAATCCATATACAGACAGTCTGTAATTTATAGATACAAAAATAACATCATGACGGACTAAAAATTTTGGTCCTATGTTGTCTCTGCCAGCTGACCGATTGAAAAATCCTCCGCCATGAAAATACACAAAAACTGGAAGGGGGTTGTCATGTTTAACTGTTTTAGGAACATGGACGTGCAAGTGAAGACAATCCAAGGTCGTATCGTTTAAAGCGAATATTTGAGGACACCTCGCACTGTCGTCGACCGCGTCAAATACTTCTTCAAAGATTGGATTCAGGACTGCGGCCTGTAAAAAAATTGCAGATATTTGAAATTGTAGTACCTTCATTGAGACTAGGCAGATATTTGAATTATTCTTTGCACTTAATATTCCACCGATTAACTGGGTTATATTTATTTAAAATACCTCATTATAATTTTACCTTTATTATTATTGAAACATTACGTGGATTATTAAAAAAATATTGAATCTTATAATTTTTTTGCCTTACCCCAAATGGATTAGCCGGATTGACACGAGCGTACGGAATGCCCAGGAACATGGCAGATCCATCGTCGGCTCTGAGTCCCCGTATCATTCCGACTGTAGTGTTCACCAAGGGAGCTTCCTCGGTCTCTTCGTTTCTAGTGAATATTATAGCTATAGGAATAACTATTGCAGCTGTGACTACTATAACACCAACCGGAACGAGAATCTTCCACAACTTCATTTTATATATTTGAAAATTTTACGGTTACTTTCAATTATTTACGCTTATTTTTCTACTTTAAAATACTGCAATTATATCAATTCTGACCAAAAAATGGCATGTAATGAAATGTAATAAATTTTATTTCATTATCGTCTTTCGATAATTTGACATGATGTTATTAATCTACTTAAGAGATAATTGGTATCACCTATTATCTTACCCTCTTTGAGCCTTTCACGGATGAGCAAACTTAATTCTTTTAGGTACTTAATTATTATTAATATGATTATATCGTTTGTGTTTGTTGGAGGGTTGGGAGGGTGTTTAACAACTGGTCTCGCGAACGAACTGAAATTTGTAAAATACGAAATGCACATAGCACTTCACTCCTCACTCGGAGAATTATAGTAATAGGAGAAAAGAAGTATAACATAATTTAATAGTGAAGAGCCCCCAGTTTACAACTCCAGCTTGATACTTAACCACTAAGCAAAACTCGTCACAAGGCATGATGTTTTAAATAAAAAAAAATGCTAACTGCTAAGATTTAAATATATTACTTGAAATTATGAATTATAACTAATTAGCATAGCCTCTAACATATTGTCTGTTACTGTGATAGAAGAAGTCCCAGAAGGATAGGCGGCGGTGGAAGGGTCGCGTACGGAGTTCCATGTTGAGGTTGATGTCCAAGTAATTGAGCCGATCGTTGGTGACCGGCAACCATTGGACTGGGAGTAGTTCAGTAGTATTTGGAGTTGGGTTTCTGAAATAATCATTTATTTATTTATTTAAACTTTATCATACCCTAAGAAGAGGTACAAAGGAGGGCTTAATGCTAAAAGCATTCTTTACCAGCCGACCTGTAGGATAAACAGACAGACAGCGAGGGCAGACAGCATTCCGAGCTAGATCAAGACGAGCCAACATCGACTTTTAACCTAATACACAGTACATCTAAGAAAACTGTCTCTGGTAATAGATTACAGATATCAACGTTATGTAAGACACTACGCACGACGTATCGACAAATATTTGTAGGTTATGTCGTAATTTCTAAATGATTGATCCCTATCGGGTTTAATATTTTGATGTACCCTTACCTCTTGCCTTGACGCTTTGATTACGTTGCTTCTAGCACAATAGCGTAGAAGGCTATGTGGTGGAAAAGTTTATTTGCTCAAGAGATAATCTAAAAATCTTTAACCTACTCTGAAGTTTCGTCTCATGCGATATGATCATGAGATTACTACAAAAGTTAAGAAGACAATAACTTTTTATCATAATGTCAATTGATGATAAAATATTGCATCTGACATAATAATAAATACAATATGTTAAGTCATCCAATTCCAGCGAAACTTGTAGCATGGAATACTTTAGTGATATTAATTAAAAAACTCACCCGTATTTAGCGAAGTTAGTCCACAGTGTGGTCATCCTTTGGATAATCAACTGATCCTCGGTAGTAGGTGTGCCTGGCAAATAGTGAGGCATGTCATAAAGGTACCTCAGTTCATCAGAATGTGCAGCGCCTCGTTCGGTCATGTTCACCTGCGCATTTCTGCCACCAACGTAACTAAATACATAGTGGTACGCTTGTCCACCGTGGTCCAAGTGCTGCCTCAACGTGCGCTGGGTTGGATGATTGACGATAAAATCAGAATCGAAGTCTATCAAAGCACGTCTAAGTTGCGCTGACATTGGTTCGTCTCCAACATAAAAACGGCGGACAAATAACTGCATTTCTTGTTGATTTGCACCAAAATCAAAGCCAAAGAATAAGTTTAGATTAAAATTGTCCAAATTGACGAAAGAATCGTCATCCATATTAGCGTACATAAGCAACCATTCGTCGCTGTTGAACCCGGACATCAACGTTATATTTTGAGCGTTTACTGATGAAGTATTGACGGGATGAGTGGGGGCGAATCGTTCGACATTCGGAAACTCTGGTTCGACGCAAGGCCCGGGCACAATTCCGATTTCTGATACAGCTAACATCACTGCACTTGATGTCTGATTGGCTAAAAATGTAAGCGCGGTACTAGTGTCGTTGGCGTCCGAACCAAGTCTATTCGCGATCATGATTGCTGCGTTTATATTTGGCTGATGGAAAACCCATGGTGAAAATGCTGTGCCACTTTGAGTGATAGCTTTGTTAAACAAACCTGCTTCTGCAAATAATACGAGTAAGTGTACTGATATCCCTCCAGCGCTGTCTCCAGTGATGGTTATGTTTTCATCATCTCCTCCGAATGCTCTGATATTTTTCTTGATCCATCTTAAGGCGTATAATTGATCCTTCAATCCCTGGTTGCCCGGTACTTGTGGTGTATTCAGGCACAAGAATCCGTACACAGATAGTCTATAATTTATGGACACAAAGATAACATCATGTTGGATCAGAAACTTGGGTCCTATGTTGTCTCTGCCCGCTGAGCGGTTATAAAATCCTCCGCCATGGATATAAACAAAAACTGGAAGAGGATTCTCTGGAGTGGCAGTTTTGGGGGCGTGAATATGCAGGTGAAGACAATCCAGGGTCGTTTCATTTAAGCGCACTATTTGGGGACATCTCGCTCTATCGTCGAAAGCGTTAAATGTGTCTTCGAAGGTCGGGTTTGGGATTGCAGCCTGGAAATTTTAAATAATTTTGTTACAACAATGTTCTATACTTAGACTAAACTATGTACATTTTATTACTATACTTCGGTTATGATTTGAATAGAATTTTACATGCAAAATGACATGTTGGTTCCCTTTATATAGCTTACCCCGAACGGATTATTCTCGTCAACAATAGCATATGGTATGCCCAGGAACATAGCGGAACCATCATCGGCTCGGAGTCCTCGAATCATGCCGACTGTGGTGTTCACCAGCGGAGCATCTTCGGCATCTTGTCTTACACCAAATACCAGAACAAGGGGAACCACTATCGCGGCCGCCGCGATAAGAATACCCATTGGAACAAGAAAATGTAATAGACGCATTGTATTGTTTCTAATATTTACTACATGAAAATCCAGAAACTAAAATTTTAATTTTTAAATAAGGAAAAGTACAGTCAGAGAATTGGTACGTCTGCCCCAAAAGAGTTGGAGCATATTGAATTCTTGACCACAATTAACGTTTATCGTTTTTAGATAAGTCAACTTCATGATAGTAGTATTATTAATTGATAATTCATGATAGTAGGCGATCCTATGTCGGGAATGAATTTCAATGATTTTTTTGAAAATTCAAATAAAAATTTTGAAAGTTTGTGTAGAGGCTTACTATCAAAATATAATAAATCTTTTTTTTCATATATGGTATATACAAAAACGATGTCGTCATCTCTGTTCTACGAATTCCTTTGAATAACAGGTATCTTATTGTGCGTATTATTAAAAAGCTGAACGTATCTGTACATTTATTCGAAACTAAAGCAATATATAATCATGTAATTTCATAGGATAAGAAGAGCTACATAGTTCGCAAGGTTTGACCCCCACTTACTAGATAAATGAAGTTAAAAAATAAATAAATTAACGACTTCCTTTATAATTTAAATCATGGAGTAGGATTGGTTGGAGTATCCCCTGATGTACTCCCAGTTAGTTTGATAGAAAAAGTCCCAGAAGGAGAGGCGTTGGTGAAAGGGCCTCGTGCGGATTTCCAGGTCCATAGTGATGTTTAGGTAGTTAAGGCGGTCCCTGGTGACAGGTAGCCATTGGACTGGAAGGAGCTCCGTGGTTGTTGGAGTTGGATTCCTGAAATGTACAGAAATACGACTTTATTTGATTTATGTTTGAACATGTAGAAGCGGCTTTCGAATTATATTAAAATATTTAAATGTTGTCGAAATAACATACTACATACCCATATTTAGCAAAATTAGTCCAAAGAGTAGTCATCCTGTCAATCATCAGCTGATCTTCAGGAGTTGGTGTGTCTGTTATATCTGGCTTATCAAAAAAGTAGCTCAGGTCATCCGCGTGGGTGGCTCCTCCTTCTGTGATATTGAATCTAACTCTCTGCATATTCCTTTCCCCAATATAGCTGAACACATAATGATATGCTACTCCGCCGTAATGTAAATACTTCTGTATTGATCGTTGAGTTGGATGGACAAATCGGAAATCTGAATCGAAATCAATCACAGCACGTCTCAGATTGAAAGACACTGGCTCATCTGCAGCATAAAATTGACGGACGAATAACTTCATAGCTTGGTGATCGTCACCAAAATTAAATCCAGTGTTAATCAGCTGATTGAATACATCTAGTGTTTCAAAATTTTCAGGTGGTGTGTGAAAGTAGAACATAAATGACTCGTCCTCAGTATAACCAGCGATAATAGGTATTTTTGTAGCTTTTGTTACCGGAGTATTGACAGGATGGCTGGAGACAAAACGTTCAACGCCAGGCAACTCCTTTTCAACACAAGGGCCAAACCCCATTTGCAGAGCTTGTGCTGCCATCAACACATCTGTCGGGGTATTGTTAGATAGAAACGATACTGCAGCACTCGTGTCATTAGTTTGAAAGCCTAATCTGCTAGCAATTTTTAAGGCTGCGTCTAAATCTGGTTCTTGGAAAGACCAATGGCCTAATGACGTCCCGCTTATGATTATTACTTTATGGAATAGGCCTTCCTCTGCATATAGCAGTTGCGAATCAACAGATATACCACCAGCACTGTCCCCCGCAATGGTTATACTCTCATCGTCCCCACCGAATGCCCTGATGTTATTCTTAACCCAGCGCAAAGCGTTCAACTGATCTTTAAAGCCCTGATTTCCTGGTACTTCCGTTGTCCTTAGACACATGAAACCGTACGCTCCAAGTCTATAGTTAATAGACACGAAAATAACATTATGGCGGACCAGGAATTTGGGGCTGAAGTTGTCGCGGCCAGCTAAACCAAAAGAGAATCCTCCACCATGGATGTAAACGAAGACAGGAAGGAGACTGTTGTCAGTTGTATTGGGGACGTGAATATTCAAATGTAGACAATCTAAGGTACTCGGCATTAACTGGGGACATCTCGCACTATCATCGGAAGCGTCAAAGACTTCATCAAACGTGATGTTCGTGGTCGCCGCCTGTAATTTAAAACACAATCTATTATATTCTCGTTATGCGGAATAAAATCCATGCTAAGGAACATGCGAATGCATTTATAGTTTCTTATAACTTTTCTTATTTGCCTTTTTGTTTAAACGCTGTGTAACGATAAGGCGGCCTGTTGCTTTCTACTTATTTTGTATTTGTAATCATGTTCTTAATGAAGCAGTGATAGCCTAATGATTAAGAATTCGGCCTCGGGGGGGTCTGGATGCGAATCCCAGTGCGCGCACTTCTTAAGCATTTAAATGTCATTCGCTATATCGGTGAAGGAAAACATCGTGAGGAAACCTGCATGCCGGGGAGTTTGCGAAACTCAGTGGTGTGTGAAGTCTGCCAATCCGCAGTTGACCAGCGTGATGGACTATAAGCCTATACCTTCTCATTTAGAGAAGAGACCCGTGCCCAACAGTGGGTCGTGATTGGTTGTGATGATGAATCCTGTTTTCGGATGTTGTGTGGTGAGCAAACAATAACGCACTTATCTATCAGTTTTAAAAATCAATAAGCAGTAAATTTATGAATTAGTTGCTAAAAAAATAGTTTCACTGTTATAATTACATAATAATATGACAATAAAAATGCTACGTACCCCAAATGGGTTATCCTCGTTGACACGAGCGTACGGTATACCCAGAAACATGGTCGTTCCGTCAGCCGACCTCACTCCCCGTATCGTGCCGACCGAGGTATACACCAAGGGAGCATCTGCGGTCCCTTCGCTGTTCGTAAATACTATCATAGATACCACTATAAGACAAATTGGAATGTATTTTCTTAACAATGTCATTTCGAACGCGTGATTCTTTGAATTTATAGAGATTGACTAAAACTATATTGAACTGTGACACGACTGTGTCAAAAGCATTGTTTATTAAGAAATGAATTTACAATTTACAATCGAGATTTTAGATAAGTTAATGATTGATATTGATGTAATTAATTGATAATATCTAATGCAAAACTACAAATCGGAGCCAAACTAGTGAAGTACAGCCTTGGCCAAAAGTATTAGGCACCCCCAATAAAGTTACCATACAGCTGTGCTGTTTAAACAATAATTA
>DWJZ01006577.1:0-12900 GCA_018249125.1 Asbolis capucinus
AATTTAAACTATTTTTTTTAATATAATGTTTATAAGTGGCCAGTTCTAAAAACTTTCAGTTTGGCCCTCGTATCATACGTACGTTTACTGTGACATCGTTCTATTTGATTTTACTGCGAAGAATTTGATGTTTCAATTAAAAAAAGGGTTTTTTCGACGTGTATACAAAGAAAACAAATTACTTTATTGAATTTTTATTAATAATAAATATCTTTGGACAACTCACACACGGCCCTCTGACCTAAAACTAAGCGTTAGCTTGTACTATGGAGATCAGACAACTGATAAACACACATATATATTTTTAAATACATGCATACTTATATAGATATTTACACCCAGACACACAGAATAAACATTCCTGCTCGTTATGGAAAAGTTTGCTCTGGGTGGGGATCGAACCCACGACCTCCAGCTTAATAGTTATGTTTAAAACCACTGAGCCAATACTTATAAATGTTTCTTTTGACGCAGGTATGTGTTCCTTTAAATTCGATTCATCGTGGGGCTCATCCGGCGCCATGTTCCATGCTGGGTCGAAATATCAGCGCAGAAAACATATATCGTGAGTACCCGTAACATTTATACCTATTCTTGAAGTCTATAAACTATTAGTCAGACGCTACTAGTCAGTATACATGGAATTATCAATTTGTTGTGGTTCAGCCTGGTGACAGACAGACGGACAGACCGACAGATAGACAAACAGATAGATAGACAGACAGATAGATAGAGAGATATACAGACAGATAGATAGACAGATAAACGGACAGATAGACAAACAGACAGACAGATAGACAGACAGATAGATAGACAGACTGATAGACAGATAGATAGATAGATAGAGAGATATACAGACAGATAGATAAACAGACAGATAAACGGACAGATAGACAGACAGACAGACAGACAGATAGATAGACAGATAGATAGACAGACAGATAGACAGACAGATAGATAGACAGACAGATAGATAGATAGACAGACAGATAAACGGACAGATAGACAGACAGACAGACAGATAGATAGACAGACAGATAGACAGACAGATAGATAGACAGATAGATAGACAGACAGATAGACAGACATATAGACAGACAGATAGACAGACAGATAGACAGACAGATAGACAGACAGATAGACAGACAGATAGACAGACAAATAGACAGAAAGATAGACAGACAGATAGACAGACAGATAGATAGACATATAGCCAGACAGATAGACAGACAGAATCACGGACGTATAGTGGAGTCTTAATAATGCGGGACCCCTTTTTACTGTTTGGGCCGTACCAAACCCTAAAAGAAGATGTATCGAAAATAAAAAACGTTTGCCCGGACTTTAGTAATATAATAAAACATAATATAGTATGAGGCATACTGTTCGATATTATTATTTTAGAGGTGGAGCCAAGAGAGTCGAACTGTCCTGAAACACGACCGTACTCCACCAATAAAAGTTTCTTTACAAACGTCTACATTGCCCTGTGTTAGTAAATTAGTTTGTTTGTCGTTACAACTTCTGTAACAGCAAAGTTTCTTCGATACTCATACAACATACATATACAACAATAATATGAAGTCTTCTGAAATTAAGTATATCTGTAATATATGAAAAAATATTTAAGCTTTCATAGCCCGGCTTGCGACCATTCGAAAAAGTTAAGCAACAGCGGGCGCGGTCGGTAGGAGGACGGGTGACCGCTAGTGGCAACAATTTCAGGAACGCTTCCGTGCTTTAGAGGGCACGTAAAGCCGTCGATCCCGGTTGTTGTCGTAAGATAGCAATGGTTAAGCCATGTCGGAGGCCTAATAAAAACTTGTGACACTTCTGTTGGCCACTAACTCCACCAAGCCGCCTTGGTACAGCGTGGAGTATGCTCTAGGCTTCCTCAGTATGAGGAGAGACCCGTGCTCGTATTAGGCCATCGATTGAAGCCATTTTAAGTTCAGCAGTGGTAGCATAATGGTCCGAACGTTGGTGTCTCGACCGAATCCTGGGTTCAATCGCCCGTCCCTTGCAGCTTCACGCAGTGTACAGCAGTTCTTTATAAGTTGCTACGGTGAAGGAAAATATCGTTAGGGAACCTGCACTCCTGAGAGATCTCTAAGTTTTCGAAGATGTGCGAAGATTGTGCGAGGAGACTCGAACTCGTGGGATAGTTTTGGGTTGCCATGATGAATCTCTGTAAAGACGTCTGAATTATATGTATTCCAGTGAAAAGACCAGGAGTGTCTGTACCGGCTGGTGTCTGTACCCATGCAACAAGTAATACAGTTTCGTTTATGATGGAAGTTTGTTTGTAGGTTTTATTATATGGCCTAATAGTCAACACGTTGGGTACTTTCGATGTCTAAAATTTATTGGAGGTATTTTACAAGCAAGGTTTCATCTTGGAAAAATTAAAGTTCTTGAAAGGTGTTTAGTGAACCTGAATGCTACACCGAAGGTCGTTCGTTCGATTCTTACCCAGGTCAAATTTTTCTGTGATGAGCAGGACTGTTTGTTCTATGTGTCTGGGTGTAAATAATATCTATATAGGTATGTATTTAATGTTATATGTACATATATCAGTTATCTGATCGCCATAGTACAGGCTAACGCTTAGTTTGGGGTCAGATGGCTGTGTGTGAGTTGTCCAGAGATATTGATTTATTTTATTTTGGTAACATTGAAATGACATATAGACAATTACTTGGTTGACTTCTTGAAGACCTGCTGGTATTGGTTATATTATAATGTTTTTCACCAGATGGCGCGGAGTAAGTAAAGTTTTCCAGCTACTTTTATGGTAATTACAAGTCACCGAATAATGAACGGAAAAGTAGTTATTGTGGTATAACTGTAACAGTTAGACATATGGTATCGTGGACTTATTTGTAGACATTGATGTCCTCTACAATTGTTGGGAATATTTTGTCCTTCCCGTTTAATGTAGGCATCTATTGAAAATGTATATTTTTGAATCAATACAGTTTCGGAGCCTGTTCGGTTCAAACAAACAATGATATCACATCATTAGCAAGATCATATAATTTCTGACCGTTATTCATTTCCCAACGTTTTAACTCATCTGTTCTTTTGATGCGATTCATAATTATTTAATTTGAAAGGTTGGGCTTATTTTGCTGACGCTACGGGACCGGGGTTCAGTCAGTATTTAATATTTTACCTTAACGTTCATTAATCATGTCCATTTCATTTTGTTGAGGTTGTCACAAAAAGGTAATTAAAATTTAATGAAAAATTTCGTTCAAACATGAAGTATTCATCGTGGACTTGTGAGTTTTAAGACAGAGTTTAGAATTAATTGAGAATTTGTTAAAGTACTTATTTTTTATTCTTTGAACGTTAAAGGAATTATTCTTAGAAATTATTTGTTCTAAATGTATAAATGACCTTCCCACCACATTTATTGTTTAATTTAGTTTCCGTTTGACAGGCCGGTTGGTCTTGTGGTTAGTGAACCTGACTCCTGACACCGGAGGTCGTGGGTTCGATTCCCACCCAGGTCAAACTTTCTGCGATGAGCACAAATGTTTGTTCTGTGTGTCTGGGTGTAAATATCTATGTATATAAGTATGTTTTTAAAAATATATCTGTACGTTTGTCAGTCTGATCACCATAGTACAAGCTAACGCTTAGTTTGGGATCAGATGGCCGTGTGTGAGTTGTCCTGAGATATTTATTTTATAATATTTTAATAAAGATTTTGAAAACTCTACAGACATAACAAACCTATTTTTAATTAATTTATTTATTTATTGTTAAATCATCGGTCCTAAAACTTTGACAGTAACATGTGATAGTAACGTGGTTCCATTCTTCCGAATATTTAATAGACTTCAAATATTACTTTTTGGTATTAAAAAGTTACAAATAACAAGTATATGCAAACCTGTGAAACGGAAATATCCCACGGGATAGAATAAAAGTCAATACTTATAAAGTAAAAGCTGTAAAAGTTTGAAATAAGATTGTTTATATTTACTTAAGCAAACCGAGGCTGGAACACAAGTTCTAGCATAATAAAGAAGAACGAACACATGTTCAGGAAAACGCAATATACTTTGACCAGCGTTTGTCAAAGATTCGTCGTAACACGACTCGGGATCGAATACAATATAATACCATAGTCTCTTAGCGCAGTATTTGAAAACTACGGGTTTTTTTCGTTTGAAGGATTCATCGAGTAGTGTCTTTAGAACGGAGCTTTATTAGAGAAGAATAAACAATACATGATTAATATAATGAACGACTGACTGACGTTATAGTATGTTTCGATTCGCCCGACTAGTTTCGGATCTGTCCGAGGTCCTTCATCAGGAGTCGTCCGCCACGACAGCGCGCTTGTACTCGTAACTACATTCCAGGGCGCGGCGCCAGCTGTGAGTCAGCCGTTCATTATAATAATCATGTATTCAGAAACTAACGAATCTTTCAATATTAAAGAATAAACAATACTTGTGACAGTATAGGATAGTAAAGTACAGATAATTTAATATATTTAGAATAGGTTAAAAATACTAAATAATTTTATGTTGTCAACATTATTGTTATAGGCTTATTGGAATTCACTCTGATCGTGTTCCTTGTGAGATCCTGGAGTCCTGTAAAAGCGAGGAAGGGCACTAGGGGGGTTTTACTGGGTAAAAATACTCCCACATACATTTCATTCCCACATTCATTTCATAAAGTGCCGGACACCTTTTGAAGGTGCCCCCTTAATAATTTTTTTTTTATTAACACTCCATCAAAAATCCTTTATAAAGTTTGTTTTACGCTTACACCAGTTTTACCAAAAACCATTGCCAATAACGCAATGAATGTATGAATAATTTATGGTTTTTGCCGAAATAAAAATGTAACGAAGATTTTGTTTTGTTTTTACAAACAATCGAAATATAATTGCACAGCGCTCGTTGGTTGTTTGTATCTCTCATTCAGTCTCGATTCCATTCGTTCAATTACGGCAGAGTTCACTCACTCATGCAATCCATCGTATGCCCAACCATGCTTATGCGTTTGGTTTTACAAGCTGAAATAAGTAAACCAGTCAATATAAACTGCATTATGCCTTTTTTTACTTAAACCAAGTTTATAAAAATATTTAAATACACAAGTTTATTGTTAGCTGTTAAAGAGTTTCTTTGTCTGGAGCCTATCCTGAACACGGCAGATCATATTAATTATAAAAATGCATTGTCGTAATAACTTTTTATTGGATGTACCGTTTTTAATGTTTTTTTGTATTGAAAGGGTAGTGTTTGACCCTTGGTTCCCAGTTACATTTAACTAGTACTTTTTAATTTATTTCTCTGTTAACCCGTTTTTGATTGACTTCAGTTACATTGATGATATTATGAGCGTATTAATTTTGAAAGTAATTGAGAGGTTTTTATTACAATTAAAAAATAAAATGAATACAGTATTTTATTCATTCTAATCGAACATGAAACTGCATTTTTTATTTTTCCCTAAGCGTAAAAGTTAAAAATATCTTGGTCGTAATGAAGACATATGAAACAGGGCTTCAAAGTTTGGGAAACGCTGACATAGACAATTTCTCAAAGGGGAAGCATTCTGTTGAAAGTAGTTCAAGGTTGGATGTCGCGTCGAGAATGGGGATTTAGATGACTCTCAAAGATAGAATAACAGAAGTCTTCACACTTCTATTATTGCTATTTCTTACCTGTTTGTCCGTACCCGCGGTAATCCGACAAACGCTTTTGTAGTCTGAAAGTTTGTTGGATTATAGAGCCTTAAGTTCTACTATTATCCAGACTAATTATGAAGAGAAAAGATTTGTATTTTCGTATTTTTGTTTGTGGTGAATAGGCTCTGAAACTACAGGGCCAATTTGAAAAAATATTTTGCGGTTAGAATCCTACATGAACATAGAATCCTGATGAACACAGGCAATATTTTAGCAATAGTTAGGGGTTCTTTTGAAAACTTCGATAATGTACGTGTGAAAAAATATAAAAAAATTCTTTGCTGCGGAGATTTTTGACAATCGAGCAAAGTGATGTACGTTTTGTAGAGGGCATCAGAATCTACATATAAATTAGTTCCCGACACCATACGTCTAACTGTTACAGTTATGTCACAATAACTACTTTTCAGAGACTTCTTTCATAATAAAAAGTTTGTCTATGTTTTTTCTCAAGTCCTATTCTGTACTAATTTTGATCAAAATCAGCTTAGTCGTTGAGGTTGGAAAAGACACAGAGATAATATTACATAAAATTTAATTTTAGTATTCGTTTGTCTAAGCGGTATTTTAGACTATAAAATGTAATTGTAATCTTTATACAAGGTTACTTGTTCGTTACATGAACAACAAAGTATAGGGTATACTTTGAATTACTTTGTAAAAAGGGGTGTGAAAATTTGAAAAAATTCGTCCGTATTTTTTTATATATCCTAATAATATTATAAATGCGAAAGTTCGCAAGTATGGATGTTTGTTACTCATTCACGAAAAAACTACTTGACGGATTTCGATGAAACTTTACAGTTATATAGGTTAGACATCAGAATAACATATAGGCTTCAGTTTGTAACGGTTTTATGTAATTTTAGTCGCAATATTTCACTTCACGTACATGTATATTAAGGCGGAAAAAAATCTGCCCTCTGAAAACTATCTTGGCGTACGCTGCCTAAACCATTGGAGTTACACTAAGATGTACCGTAGGATTGTATGTCTCGAGTGGTTCTAAGTAAAAGTCCGCGACAGTATATATCTACCTTATCTTATCGGATCTTATAATATCGGATATTACCTTACGTTGCACATTTTGTTATATATAAATATTTATAGGACCGGCATTTACCTTATCTTATATTGGATATTACCTTACGATGCACATTTTGTTATATATAAATATATATAGGAACGGACCGAAATGGAACTATGAACTTGACGCGAGCGAAACCGCGGGCAGGGTCTGGTATTAAAACAATTTCCCCTCAACTTCGTATAACAAACCGGAGATTTAGTCTTAGCGTTCAGTTCTGGCTTGGATTAAAGATATCGTTCGTAAAAACAGGTGGAGTAAAAGATTAGTGCTATACTAAATCAGGCAACGTCTGGGGAGCGATAAGCGTCTTACTGTAGGGATGTGAACGATATCGATAATATTTATCGGTATTAAATCATTATTGTAATCTTTAACTGTCTTAATTAAGAGAGAAACTTTTGAGAACTTTATAGAGAGCTCAGGTGTGCAGGTTTCCTCAAGATGTTGTCACCGAAGAAAATTTTTAGAATAAAATGATAATGGACTTCTAATACGCTCGTAGATTTTTGAAAATTACTCGCAAGATTTTGACTGAGATCTCCCGTCCGGGAAATCAACGTTCAAAGCGTTGGGTGATCACAGCCTAAAATAAATGATTACTTCATCATCTCAACCCATCACGACCCACTATTCAGCGCGAGTCTCTTCTCTGAATGAGAAGGTTAAAACCATAGTACACGCTGGCCAAATGCGTATTGACAGACTTCACACACCTTCGAGTCTAACAAACTCCCCGGCATGCAGGTTTCCTCACGATGTTTTCCCTCATCGTTATAATGTCTGATATGATTGCTATTGTCCAATTAAATACATGATTTTTCACAAACATTTTGGCTATTGGCATTTACAAGTAACGCTCATCAGCAGTGAAACGGGAAAAAATAATCACGGTACTTAAATCTCTGCCTCAAGACGGAAATGAACTCAGGACATGTGATTTCGTAGACAACTAGACTACAGAATCGCAAATCTGTGGAAATATCATAAAATATGACTGGCCTGTTGGTTTGAATCAAATCAAATAATAAACTTTATTAATATACTTAAAAACACAAGCTTTAATTATAGCTCCCTAATTCAAAGAAATATACAAAATTTCGTAACTGTATTGTTAATCGTTGAGGAATTCCCTAGTGTGGAACTAATCCTGAACGTAGTACCACGTCATGCTTTTCGTAAAAATGCATTGTCATCGGAGCTGAAGCAGTATGCAAAATTTCAGTAAGAGGAAGTGGGTCTAATTAAGCTTGCAAGATCAGACGCAACAAACAAATATACTAACATAGTGATATACAAACGTAGTATTAATATTATACTTATGAACGTTATATTTTGTTATTTTACCACAGTTTCGGAAAAGTACTTTATTGGGGAGAAGAAACTACGAAACGAATTCCTAAGCACAATTTTGAAATTTTGATAATCTTTATATTAATATGAGAAGCAAAAAAAAAATTAATTTTTGCGAAAACCCACTCGGAGGACTATAAAATTTGCGAGATAGTGAAACCAATTGGTAAATAATGAAAAAACGGCAGATAATGAAAAAAATAAGTTAAAATATGATAACTTTTTAAATATTTTAAGATAAAAAAAAATTTTTTTAATTCATAATACGGCACATCCCTTCACCCAGGTGACAGTATAGAACTTAAAGACAAGAATCTCTAAGAGACGTAACTAGCCCTCTTTTATATTGTAAGGGACAAAAGACAAATTTATTTTTATCGATAAAACGACACATCCCTTCACCCAGGTGCCAGCACAGCACTTTACGACAAGTTTCTCTTAGAGACGTAACTAGCCATCTTATATTCCATTTTGTATCACAAATATATTTCAAATGGATTTTGTCCTCAGCCAAGGCTTTGCTGAGCTCGTCTGAACCAGTTGCAACCGGTCTTGTCTGCTTTGATTCGGTTTTAACTGGATATATATTGTATTTCTACACAGAAACAAAAGGAAACCAGATAAAATATGTTATTTTTTCAACATCTTATTTCGAACAATGCAGGTCTTTTAATATTTCTTTTAAGTACATATGTGTAGGATTATTGAATTGTAATAATAAAAAAATTGTTTAAAATAACTTTTCTATAATTCGTCCTGTGTTTGTTACTCTTTCACACAAAAACTACTGAATGAAATTTCACACAAGGAACGAATGCAGTCGGGAGTAACATACAGTCTACTTTTTACCAAAAAAACGCCTAATGCCAATGGCGGAGAAGAGTATAGACAAAAAACAATAAGTTGGCACCAGCACAATTTATGAGTAACAAGCAAATATTATTTAGGTCAAAGACTCAGCCTTCGAAATGGATTTATGAAGCATTCATAACTTAGCGTCTTGTTTCGATTGTCAGTGATCGGAGAAGTTAAATAACAACGGGGGCCATTGATAAGAAGATATACAATGTATGCTGATCCGTAGCGGCAAAAACATCATGAGTGCTTTTGTGCTTCGGAGGGCACGTAGAGCCGTCATTGCGGGTTGTTATGGTTAAGCCATGTCGGAGGCAGGTGGCATGAAAACTTCCGACACTGCCCACTAACGACTCCAGCAATCCTCATCGGAACAGCGTGGTGGGTTGTGTTCTAGACTCCAGTATGAGAAGACCCGTGCTCAATACTGGGCCATTATTGGCTTGAAGCCAAGGTCAATTTTTTTGTATCACATTGAAAACATAAAGTGGCAGCACATGTTTAATAGGAGAGTCAGCAATGTGTCATGATAAATAGCCGTCAGAGTTTGCACTTAGTACCGTCCGCAGCAAAGTTTTTAATTTTATTTTTCTTATTACATTTATAATTACCGTCGGTTTCGCCTGTATCGTATGTTATTGAAAAGTAGATTGGGTGTTATTCCAGACTCTAATCTATCTCTGTGCCAAGTTTTATTCAGATCTGTTCAGTAGTTTTTGCGTGAAAGAGGAACAATCATCCATCCAGGCATCCAACACCACAATCTTTCGCATTTATAATATTATTAGGAAGTAGGAAAAAACAAATGGGTAAAGAAGTATAAAATTATAGTAATTACTGACGTATTTTTTCTCTTCGCTGTCTAAACCGCAGCTACCACGAAAACTTTTATTGGGGTGAATATTGCATTTGTCACTCCCATGATTCCATTTTACAAATCGGCTAAAGAATGTTTGAAATCAGTCCAGTAATTTTTCAGTTTATCTGTTACTAGAAACTGCCCGCTCTTCGCATCATCAGAATCGATTACCAGAAAAAGTAGTTATTGTGACCCAACTGTAACAGTTTGTAACTGTACATTTGTTATCGCGGAGTTATTTGCAGATACAAATGGCCTCTATAAAACTCTAGTAGATCACTTTGCTATGTTGTCAACAAATATCCGCAGCCTACGCGTTATAATTTAGGTATTTTTTCCAGACGTTAGGTTACATTATCGAAATCTTCACATCGAACCCTAACGGTTTTAAAAATATTTTATAGCCTATGCTTAGGATAAATAATGTTCTAATGGCAAAAGAAATTTTTTATTCGGCCGCAGCACTTTTAGAGCCTATTCCCTTCAAATAAACAAAAAAACAATATAATCTTTCTTCTTTATAATATTATTACAAACGAACGGAACATTCGACTTCATGATATTAGGACCACGAGTTAATCCGACGTTTAACAGTGCCATCTATCGTCAATGCAATCAACTAAGAAGACAACTGTTATACTCTTCTTAATTTGTTGATTCAGATGAACTTTGTAACATGTTTTTGCTGACGCTAGAATAAAATTTAACTTGCAAATATATGGGAGCAATAACAATGTTTTTTGAATGTGCTGGATATCAACTTTATTGTTGCCTTTTTATGAATTTGTTCCTTTTAAGGGCTCTGTATGGCCGGTGCCAATAGGACGCTACTGAAGCTGTATGTCCGTTCGTCCATTGTTATATAGTTCTATTCTTATAAGATAGATAACTCTTTATTGTACACCAAAAAGCAAAAAGACAACAGCACAGAGATATTTATACATAAGGTGCAAAGGGCAGTGTTATCGCTAAGCAGCAATCTCTTCCAGACAACCTTCAAATCAGCAGTAAATGAAAACAAAGAAAATTAAAAAGCAGGTTCAAGAGTAGGTAGAAGAGGTTGTAATAAAGCAATAAAAGAAATATATATGTATTATGAAGATAAAGATTGTACCGGGACAGGACATAAATATCTTACTATCCTTATAGTGGGAGAGAAGATTACATTTGTAGATAGTGAGGTTTTACTTGATTTTTAATAGGAATATAGGGCACTTGTATTCTGGATTAACTTAGAGAGGGCATTCCAGAGGCGAACAGTAGCTAATTAATGACGTATTGGGTATTTGGGTTGCTATTGTCAAAAAATATTAAAATTATAGATAAAAATTGGTCGAGTGCAAGTTAGTATAGTACGAGTATAGTTAGTGTGACATAGTGCAATGTAGTCGGGGTCTTACTTGGAATCGGAGTCTTAGTCGAAGCCGGAATCTTATACGGAGTCAATCTGAACAAGAGTCGGATTTGGTTTCGTAGCTGGAGCTGTAGTCGGCGTTACAGTATGAGTCGGAGTCGAAATCGAAGTTATAGTCGGATTTGGTCACGGAGCCGGATTTAGAGTGGGAGTCGGGAGTCGAAGTCGGATCAGATTAAAGATTTTTATTTCACCAAAAACAAATAAAACAAATATTATACGTATACAGTAAACGTAAAAACTTTGTCGCAAGTTTGTGTCCCGCTCGAAACATATATTTTAAAATATATTATAAAAAAATATGTTATAATAAATGTTTGTTAAAATACTAGTACACACACGTCGTTACCAAAAACGGATATGAAATTAGGGGTCGAAATTCCGCACTTAGGTACATGTTCTACTTACAAGATTAAGTTGTTAAAATAACTTTTCTGCTGACCGTACAAAGCTAACCCCTCATCAAAAGAAATTGTTTATGACAAGGGCTGTTTCATATCTCTGCGTTTCAACACCGTTAGTTCAGTTTGACAGAATTCGATAAGAATCATTCTTGTAGTGGATTAGGGATGGATGTGTAACGGATCTGGGTACGGATACGGATACGGATAAAAGAAATATTTTATCGGTTTTAGTTACATAGTAAATCGATTCTGATTAAGTACAAACTTTTTCAAGATATTAATTTATTAATTTTATCAGAACCGCCCTAGGTTCTTCTTAGGTATTTAGTAGTTAATAACATCGTCACCTAGCGTAATTTCTATCAAATTTAAATAATAGATGGCGCTTGAATACTCTCCAAAAACATTACAACGTATTTCAACAAAAAACATGATTAATTGATTTTTTAAGATTCCTTAACCCAATCCCTGAGGTTATTACAAAATCATAACAGTTTGTAATTATTATTATATCTGTTGTAGTTATCAGTATGGTTCAAGAATAATAGGATTAAAAGAAAATAAAATATTCAATTAAAATTGTTCGTTCAATTGCCTGACGTTTTCTGATATTGACTTTTCTATGTGAATACCAAATGAATTTGCAGACAAGTTATTTTCACAGTATTATCAACTACTACTGGCAACAAATATAGAAAAAAAAGGATCACACTGAAAACCAGTAGTTATGGGTCGTGTGTGGCTCATGACTAACTGAGTGTGGTCCTTTTTTGGCGCTGATGATTCTTTCTACTTTATTTTCTAAGTATTTTATTATTTATTTTAGCGTCAAAAAATGTTTTCTTTCTTTCTTTCTAATGACAACAAATATAAGGGTTGTCGACCAGAACAGAAGTGGAGAACCGTTTTGTCTGACACCTCTATCATTTGCAAAAAAAGCTACAAATAAAATTAGGTACAAGAAAGTTTGTTTCCCAGTGAAAACTAACCGTAACGGTTATACTTTGTCTGTATCCGAAACTATTGGGTTGGTTTTCTCTAACGATTTTATATTTATTCTGATTCAGTACTTGTTTTCATATATTTAGTAATTTCAGCTAGGATTATCTATTAGCTAGGATTTTTTTCGCTAACCAGATTTTTTTCTCCGAATCGGTAGGTTTTTTACGGATATCTGGTAATTTCGATAATGATAATATTATTTTCGCA